>SNQJ01S0154320.1:35797-47347 GCA_010110895.2 Picea sitchensis
ATACACACATTTGCAGAGAGAATTGGAAAAATAAGAAGAAGGAGAGAAAGAATGGAAAGAATTCTCATTAACCGTTATGAATAATGAATAATTTACACATGATATACTCTGTATAACTCAATGAGTTCGACTTGAGGTGAACCGAGTTGCCATAGTGGTGGTATAGAGTGATATGGACACACACAAACAGTTACAGGAGTGAGCTGCCACCTATTCTAGTCTCTTAAGCAGTTACGGGAGTGAACTACCACCTAGTTGAGTTAACTAGTCAACTAGTCTTCAGTTAACTGACCTAACAGAAAGTAGTGAGCAGTTAACTCAAGGAATCAAGGCTAATGCGCCACTCTGGTGATGATACCAAGGCAAGGTTGAATTAGCATGGTGATGATCCCAATGTTGCATGGTGATGATCCCATTGCAACATCTAAACTCAACTCAACTAGTCAAACTGAAGTGTGAACTGAAAGAGAATATTCTCCAGGTGGAATATTCTCTCCTAAAATATAGGAGACTGGATAATGACTAGTTATGACTAATGAACAAATAAAAACCTTAGGAAAAAGAAATCCTAGGTGTGTGTGAAGTAACTCCAACAGTGTCCCCTGTGGCTAGACGAACCAGATCAAGTAAAATGAAAATTGAATTACAACAAGAGGAAGAAATCAAGATGGAGCCCGAATCCTTTGCTTCAAAACACGAGATTACAAGTTCTGATAGGGTATATACCAGGAGAATGGATAAGCATAGGAAATAACACTTGCAAGAAGTGAAAATTGAGCTCGAAACATAAACTAATGATGTACCTGTTGAGAAACCCCCACAAGTAAAATGGAGTAAAGGAAACAAAGGCAAGGGTAAACAACCTGTAAACTATCCCAAGAGGCTTAAAACAAGAGCTACAAACAAGTTTAGACTTAACTCAAAGGCTTGTTTTAAACCCTCTTTGAAGAAAGACAATCTGATAATTTTAGATGATGATATCACTAAGGAAGTTCATAAGAAGACAAAAAAGGGAAAAAGCAACAACCAGTGCCAAAAATTGAATATTCTCTCTTAGATGATAAGACCCTTGAAATCACCAAGCAATAAATGATAGCAATCCATACATTGCGGGAAATTCCATAAATGACAGATTTTTATATGGAAAAGGATCACCTAGTTTACTCGAGTTTGCAACATAAGACATTGTTGAGGAGAAATCTGCAAAGGTGCACAAGAAGGAAAGGAAACCTAGAAATCCCAAATTATCTATTAACTTAAAAAAACCCGCACTAGAAGAAAATCAAGAAGAACATGCACTACAAGAAAATAAAGAAGAGTCTATTATTGGGAGTAAAGATGTGTTGACACCTGAAGATTATGAGGCCATTATTGTAGACCCGAGACAACAAAATCGAAGACATGTGATAGAAAATTCCAGATTACAAACTAAAGTCCAAAATATGAAACATAAAGCAAAGGAAAATCTACGAATTCTTAAAGAAAATCTATAAGGCTGCAACAAAACATTATTTTTGTAGAACTTTATTTTGTAGGATGAGGAGCGAATGTAGGGTAGTTGAATATTTTGCAGGTAGATTTGATCACATGGATAGATCTAGCTGGGGATAAGAAATTAGTTCCTTTTTGAATTTCTTTACACAAACCAATGCTAAAAATTAGCTTGTTAGTTTTCACAAGAGCATTTTTAGGGATTTGATCTTACTATGAGGATTTTCCTCCTAAAAATCATCTTTTTGTTTTAACCTCATGTAAGGTAGTTCAAATATAATGTCTATAGTCAAGGCATGTAATTAATAGGCCACTATGTTTTGGGATCTAGATCCACAAGTGGAACTTCTTCTTTTGTATAAAAGAAAGTCCAGATTAAGAGGTAGGGGTTCAAGTTTGGTGGTGCTATAGGACATATTCACCTAAATTGTATACTTGGAATATGCTACATTTTACACTCAATGGAAAAAGTATTATGATGGTCAATTTATCTCATTCTTGTGTTAAATTTCTTCTTTCTTACATGAAATGAATTTGAATCTCTTGCAAAGCATTTGATGTATTCTATTCATGTTGAATACCAATAAATATTTCGTTGTTTGCTCAATTGTTACATAATTTGTATTTAAGTATTTATTTCTTGTTTTTGAATGATATTTGGGAATCAAGATTCTTCTATGTAAGTGAATAGATTGTAAACTTGCAATTTCTTTTTCTTCTATTTAAATATCCTTATCTAGCTGATCAGAGTGATTTTCATTGACTAAGTGAATGTGGTGGAAACCTCACTTTGTAACCAAAATCTTATGTTGCCTTATTTATCCACTTCTAGACCCATAAAGCAACCTATAAACCCAAAAATACCTATAAACATAAACCATTGCAATAACTGAGGTGCCCTAGCTTTCCCTTAGCAGTCAACGACAACTTTAGGGACTGACAACTGGTTTATATCCTGTCCAAATCTCACTGAGATCCCCAAAAATTTGGTTCTTGGATCTGAATGTATTTTATATATATGTATTTTTTTATGTATTTTATTCAAGATTAAACAATTTGAAGTAAACTGAAAGAATATACTTGTAAAGTAGATGAATTATAAAACAAGTAGATAAGAAATATATATAAAAAGAATAAACATAGAGAAAATATGAAAATCAATATTTAAATAGTCCCACAAGTGAGAAGAAATCAACAAATCTTTTATTAATATCAATCTTGAGTTACAATTGAGAATATCTCTTCAAGCACCAACGAGGACTTGGATCGATGTAATTATTGGAAGTCCAAGACATAATCTGAATCATACATGTACATCTAACATGTCAAAAATAAATACTAGGAAGTAAAACCAAGCTGGATCAATCCAAGTTGCATGTGCATCATTGTTTTGAATTCTGCAAAACTAGCATTAATTAGTATTGAATGAATTCATAACTTCTAACTAAAACCAAATAGACATTCAAGAAAATAAATGACCTTGGAGCATATCACCAATCAATGATTCTGAGTCTTTTCTTTTCCACCTTCAAAATAACCCTACTGTCAACAAGATAATTAAACTCTAATGAAAACTCAGAATGGAATGAAGAGATGATAATCTCATTTGAGGTTAAAGCACATCTTGTCAAAAGTTTCATTTCTCTATTTTCTCTCGTCGCTCTTTGTCTTTCTCTCCTTTTTTTATATCTTCCCGAAGTAGTTAGGTAGTTCAACTACCTTTTAAATTTTTTTTTAATTAACTTTTATTTAAGATACAACAACTTTATTTATTATAAGGGTAAAATATTTTAAATAATAGGTGGTGTCCCAATAGGTCTTCACTTCCTCATTTTCCAAGAATTTCCTTGTTACTCCAAAATGATATATATATATATATATATATATATATATATATATATATATCAACAACATAAAATATATCAAGATAAGACACCCATCCTATATATTCCATATTGGAAAACACTTGTACCTCCCAAAATATCAAAATGATATGATATTTGTCATGAATAAAGTATCAAATGTCTAAAATAACAATGTCATGATACAAATTAAAAAAAGAGAGGGTGTTTCTTTTTGAAAAGTTTTTCTCTTTCTTTTCTATCCTCAGACATATCTAGTCTATTATTGAGAAAGTCTTCATAATAAGACTTTTTCTCTTCAAGCTTAACTATTTCCAGATGCATGCCACTGAAGCCAATTTCTCTTCTGCCACTTTCTTCTTTTGCTAACTACTATTTTGAATGTATAGAGGATGACTGGGATGCTTCGGTGCTAGGGGAGGTAACATGTTTCTTTCCTTTACCCATTTGAACTTCATTGGGGGGTACTCTATGGTCTTTGGGAGGAGAATGAGCCATGGAAATAGATGGTGTAATAAAAGGTGCTATGTGAGGAGGTGAAGGAGGATTAACAAACCATTGAAAAAAACCAAAAGGAGGGTTTACAAGGTTGTTATCCCAACCATAATTAACTGGATGGATAGGAGGCTTAGGTAAGTCCATGGTGTTGGGGTGTGGCTGCAAAGGTGCACTAGGAGGAGCTGGAGGCTGAGGTAAAACAGGCTTTCAACTAAGGTTCAAGTAACCAGTTTGAACCAGTTGATTAAACACATCTCAATTGATATCTAAGTGGATAGAAAATCTCATCCTCTTGTGCCTCCGTTGCTACCAAAACACATTTGGCATTCTGCCTCTTCTCCCTTTGTTTCCTCCTCTGCTAAAGAAACTCATCTAATTTACCATTATCATTTCAATTAGTCCAAAATTCTTAGAGTATAATACAAGACACAACAAAATAAACATCCATTACAAAACTTGTTAAATATGATTTAATTATGGCTCTGAGTATAGCATGATAATTAAAGAATAAAAGGGAGAGATGGAATATGAATAGTGTATGACAGAGAAGAAAATCCAAAACTTAACAAACACCCATGTTTCCATTTCAACTTTCAAAAATCTGAACTGAATATTTCCTGAAAACTTCTCCGTTATGAACAATCTATAATTATTTTAAACATGAACATGGATAATCATGAAAATGAAAATATATATGTGGTTGGGACAAAAGGTAAGGGAAAATATTTTTTGCAAAGTGATATAAAATTGAATTAATGGGTGAAAGTTCATGTAAACAATTTAAACGCAGTCAACGTTCTTCTATATGTCTTTTAGACTTGTTCACTTTTCCATTAGAGAACCAATGTAATATAAACCAATCAACTTGTAACTCTTTTGAGAAACATTTCCAAGCCATTTCTTATATCAATCACTATGCTTACAAACCATTATCATCACAATATGTCACATGCAAGAGTTTCCAAAAATGTGTATGAATAGAGTTTGCAACAACCAAATTAACATGCCAACTCAAAATATGTCAAGTTGTCCAAGTATATCATATAATATCGGGAGATTTGGGACGAGTACGGTGGCCATAAAAATGGGTTCGCAACAATGCCATCTTAAACTTTAACTGCTAAATCTTCTTTAAATGATTCTTTAAAGACCTCTCTGTACATGAACAAGAATAAATATGGAAATGTGATTATGCATGATTGGGACATGTGGATAAATGAATGTGTCTTATGAAAAATGATAAATAATGGGGGAATATTGTAGAAAGTTCATGTGAAACAATCTTAGAACTTAAAAATCTGTTGACATAAACTTGTTCATATTTCCAAACCAATCATCTTTGATTGGGTTTTCCCAAAACCTCTATATCATACTTAAATATACAAAATGTTGTATGAATAGACCAACATTGCCATACAAGGCAAAACGACACCCATTACTCTGGTATATGAACTTTGATTTTAAAATAGAGTAAAAACAGAGTATGGAAACCAAAATGGAACACTGACCATATCAAGAACACCAAGAAGGGAAATGGATGGCACACGACCAAAGATTCATTTGCTCAAGCTAGAATTCTCAGAGAGAAATACAAACAAATTCTTTCCACTGAAAAACTAAAAGGTTGACATCAATTTACATTTGAAACAAATTCAGGTTCAAACCCACATCGAGTCTCTATATGCACTAATAGTATAATTGATGGGTTTGACCCATAACTATTTTTGCAAAAGTCCTCACAGCGTATCCACGAGTGTTATAGAATCAAAACTTCATTTTTATACCCCATATTAAATCTTGCACCAAAGTATTCACACATTTATGTTTTAATTATATCAAAACCAAAAAGACTAACGATATATGTTAAGCGTGTAATCCTTTAAACTCATATACCTTTGCCAATGTATTGACCACTCGTTTATTAATTCTTCCACAAGCTATATACCTTTCATACTCTAAATGAACCATATAGATGAGAACCATATACTTGTATACTCCTGTAGCTTATAAAAGGTCACTTATAACTTCTATGCTTTTTGTAACTACAACCTAGCATAGTATAAGATGTATATACTAATACAAACAAGTATTTTTCATGAGCATAAAAACTAGGATCCAAACATATATTTCCATTTAATTCCACATGATGAAGGTATAACTGTTCAAGAACCATAAAGCTAGAGATAATCATTAACTTTTAATACCATTATTGAAGTGATTCCCACAATGTAAACAAAATACTAGGCCATTATGCTGAGAGAGAATATGTCATACAAGGACTTTATCATTTCATTGTTTAATCCTAGGGGACCCCAACTATTATAGTTATATAATTTTTTTTAAATAGTTTATAGGTTTCACAACTCTTTGCGTGCTCTTGTAGTAGGTGACAAATCACGAGTCAACAGGTTCCGGTGCTTGGATCCATGTCTTTATATGTTCGTCGCAATGGGGTTTCTACTGTTATGGGAATTTGGATTACCGAAAGAAAATATTTTGATGGATCTTCGATCATGATCGGGGTTTCGAGTGAATTTTCCCTTGTTTCCTTCTCTTTTATCTTCAATGTTTTCTCGATCTGTTGCATGAGATTTCTTCTCGGCGATATATTTTCTGAAAATCAACGTAGGAAGAAACAATGACTCTTTCCCTTTTTTAGTGGCAATAATATATCAACATGATTAATAAAATGACAGACGATTATTTTAAAAATTGAAATCTAGTGATTCCTTGTAATAATTTTCACATAAGTAACTTCATTGGTATCTTTGTATTGCATAACTGAGCAGCTCAGTTTTTCTTCATGCTCAAGTCATTATTCACGACGGTCTCCATTAGTCTTGCACTGTTCTCAACCTGTTACCTGTTACAGTTCATCGCTGATAGGTAGGTCCCGACTGCTTTTTTGGACTGTCTCCTTCTGGTCTCTCCGAGACGTTCCAAGAGGACTGTATACTGGCACATGAGTATTATAAAATGGACTCTCTGACAATCACTCATGAAGCCCACTGACGAGATTATCTGGGAATGGGAGGGCCTCTTTGAACAAGTAGACTTGCTTCAATCCATTAAACCGTCCCGTCCTGCCTTTTCGCCTGCTAAATCAAACCTTTTAGCCTCCTCTGGTACTCCTACAGGGAATATCTCTCCCCATCTGACAGAAAAAGGCTGGCCCACTAGTCCTCTTCCCGATAACTCTCTCCCCACTAATCTCTTCCCTCCAAAAAGGGTCCGACAGACAAAATACTCAGCCCCCACCCCTGGTCACACAGCCACTTTTGGTCGAAGAGTATGGAAGCCCAAAAAAACTATTACGCGACTGGTTCTGGGGGACGGAGTCGGTTTTGAAAATCTGTGCATGATGTCTACCTGCACTTTGGTGGGTAGGATCTCCTACAAGAGCCTGAGTACCAGTCCACTGGAGGAGTGGATAAAGCTTACTTGGCAGCCTCTGCTTGGATATTCTCCTGAAGTCCTTTACCTATCTAAGGGATGGCTTGGCTTCCACTGCAAGTCGCCAGATGATGCATCCTTGCTTCTCTCCTCTTTCTGGACCTATGGAGGAAGCAGTATCATGCTCAAGCGACGGAGATTGGCGTTTAGTCCGGATACAGACTACTTCCAGTTCAGGCATATTTGGGTCCTCCTTCCGGGACTCCCTCTTTATCTATGGAATGTTGAAGCGCTCAGAGCCATTGGGGATGCACTCGGCAGATACATTGCTCTTGACCCGCAGTCACTGGCTGGTCCGTCGCGGAATGTGGGTAAAGTTCTGGTGGAAATGGATATCACTACGGGGCTCCCGGAATCCATTGAAATTTCCTGGAGAGGCAGGAAAATCCTTCAGAAACTGGACTTCCTTGGGATCCCTTTCCGGTGCAACCATTGTAGGGAAACCGGCCACCTCCGACACTCTTGTCCAGGTAAAGTCTCTATTGACCCTGCTGGTGATTCTGAAGAAACTGATCTTCTTTTAAATCCTCCGGCCTATACGGAGGTCGACCCTTCCCTAGCCTGCCTGGATATCCCCTCACCTGCTATCGATGCGGTCGACTCTCCACTGCATAGTCTGAAACAGACCTGTCCTGCCCTCTTTGCTACCCTAACTGCAGCGGAAAAGGATACTTACAAAAGTTTCCACCGGTTGACCTCCCGGGACAGTGACTCCATTTCCCCTCCGGCAGAAGGGGAGCCCCACTCCCCTGAGTCACCTATCCCGCCATCTACCTGTCCTCCCGCTGATCTTGAGACCCAATCATCGCCGTTTTGTCCCCCCCTCTCTACATTGAAGTCGATGGCCCCTCCACTGAACCTTGCCGGTTATAGGCAGACGGAAGATGTCGATATAAGCCCCTTGGTTACATCCCCTCCCCTGTTATCCGCCACCGAGCCATCAGCCTCTTTCCCTGAACTGCCTATTTTCCGGGGAAAAGAAAGCATTCTCCAAGATTCAGGGGCTGGAAGCTCATTTTCCAAAAGCCCGGAATCAGCAACAAAGATCACGGATTGGCATAGAGGCATAGCCCCTGAGTTCTCTCCCCTACAGACCCGGAGCTCCAGGAAACAAAAGGAACTCCTCAACTCTTCTCTTGCGGATTCCGACAGTCCTCCTCAGCTAGGCAAAGCACTTAGAGCATTGAAGGCTTTGGCTCATTCCAAATGATTGTTCTATCCCTAAACATGCGAGGGATCGGAGGAGCCCTTAAGGCAACCTCCTTCCGTAGGTTACTGGAGCGTTCAAAGCCAGATATGATTTTCCTACAAGAAACCCTATCGGCGGACCACTCTTCCAGAGATTTTGTTCACAGATTCCTTCCTACCTGGTACTCAGTGGCGGTCAGCTCTTGTGGAAATTCTGGTGGATTACTCGTGGCATGGGACCCCAGGATTTTTGATCTAAAGGCCTTCCAATTAAACGGTGGTATCCTTTTACTGGGCTGTTGTCTTGCTACTACACAGAAACTTGCCTTCCTTAACGTCTATGGTCCATGTTCGGACAGGAAGCGTTTCTGGTCTTCTTTGGCAGCTAGTGGCCTCCTATCTATACAAAATCTCATATTAGGTGGAGACTTAAATCTAATACTCTATGCAGCTGAAAACTGGGGAGGAGTCTACCTGCCAGGCACCACCGAGAGATTTTATAAAGAGCTATTTGCCTCCCATAACTTACTTGACATTGTGCCGTCCAGATTGTCCCCTACCTGGCGTAATGGGAGGACCGGCCATGAAGCCATTGCAAGGAGACTTGATCGCTTCCTTGTGGCAGACAGCTTCCTGTCTTCATCTGCAATGCCATCCTCGTGGGTCGAGCTCCCATTTTTCTCCGACCACGCACCCATTTTCCTTCAACTGAGACCCATGACGCGGTTGTACTCGACTCCTTTCAAGTTCAACTTCCATTGGCTCTCAGATGCCGATTACACAGCGATGGTTCAGGCGGTTTGGAGGGATACTTGCTTTCAAGTTGACGAAAACGCACAGCTACGGATTGTCTGGAAATTAAAAACATTATAAGATTACTCTAAATCTTGGTATCACGCCCACAAAAAACAGGAGCAGTCCCGACTTGCAACAATTGATTCAGAAATTTCGCATTACTTACATCAATCTTTTAACTCAGCGCAATCATTGGGGGAAGCTTCCAGACTGAAGACGCTCGAATCTCAACGGGACTCCATCCTGAGATCAGAGGAAAATGCCTGGAGGCTTCGCAGCCGTGCCACCTGGCTCCAAAGTGGCGACTCAAATTCAAAATTCTTTCATAAAGTGGCTAGCCACAACAGGAACCACAAATTCATCTGGTCGATTAAGGATAACAGGGCGACAGACATCCGTGGACAGGATGACATAAAGGCAGAGGCGGCTTCATTCTTCAAAAGCTTGTACGCAGCATCCAACAACATAAACCTCCTGGAGCAATGCTCTACAGCCAGTCTCTACCCTTCGATTGTCACAGCCGAGGAGGATTCTGATCTCTATAATCCTGTTACCCTCTCTGAGATAAAGAGCATCCTCCTACTTTTTAAGAAAGAGAGGAGTCCGGGTCCTGACGGTTGGACATCGGAATTTTTCTTACACTTTTTTGAGCTCGTGGGTGAGGATCTCCTGCAGATGGTGGAAGACACCCGCATTAAAGGTAAAATTCATGGCAGTCTAAACGCCACCTTTCTGGTTCTAATTCCAAAAGCCACTACACCGCTCACATTCAATGATTTCCGGCCGATCTCATTGTGTAACCTCATCTACAAGCTAATTTCCAAAGTGATCTCGAACCGTATCAAGCCCATCTTGGACAGATGAATCTCTGCGGAACAGCTGGGCTTCTTAAAAGGCAGGAGGATTCAAGATGCTATCGGAGCTGCCCATGAGTGTATCCATAGTATCAAGCAGAAAAATCAAAAGGCACTGATTTTAAAGTTAGACCTCAAAAAGGCGTTTGACTGCATCGACTGGGGATTCTTAAGATTAGTTTTACACGCTGTTGGTTTTGGAAACAAGTTTATTCAGTGGATTCTATCCTGTGTCACCAGCGCCAATTTTGCGGTTTTGATCAACGGAGAACCTTCTTCTTTCTTCAAGAGCGGAAGGGGGCTCCGTCAGGGGTGCCCTCTCTCCCCCTATTTGTTTATACTGATTATGGAAGGCCTTAGCCTTCTCCTCTTCAAAAGCTTCGCCGACAATCAGATTTCAGGTATTAAGGTCTCAAATCTTGTTAAAATCTTCCATCTTATTTTTGTTGACGATGTTCTCATCCTTTCCAAAGCTGACCCAGCGGAGTGGAAAATTATCCTTGAAGTACTCCAATCTTTCAGCACAGCTTCGGGCCTTACTATAAATCCTACAAAGTCCTCGGTCCACTACTGGGGACTTTCCCCTGCCGAGCTCCCCCCCTTGCAGACCTCCATCCCTTTCACCTTTATTGACCTTAAAGAGGGCTTCTCCTATCTTGGATTCCAGCTGAGATTGGGAGTCTCCACTCCTAATGACTGGAATTGGCTTGTGTCCCACTTTGAAAAAAGGATAGCGTTCTGGTGCAACAAGTGGTTGTCGTTGGGGGGCCGATACGTCTTGGTTAAATCGGTTTTGGAAAGCCTCGCTGTCTACTGGATGACACTGGAGCGTCTACCTGCAAAGACTCTACATCTACTCAGACGGCTGTCCTTCAATTATCTGTGGAATGACCAACCTGGCCATCACCGATTTCATCTTTGCTGCTGGAAGTCACTGTCACAGCCACGGAAGGCAGGGGGCTGGGGACTAAAAAACCTAGCCTCTTTCAACTCGGCCCTTCTGGCAAGCTCTTTCTGGCGGGCAGTTACGCACGAAAGCATTTGGAATCGGATAATTAGGGACAAGTACTTGGGAGCCAGGCCGCTCCTTCATTGGATTAGAAGGCCAAAGCTCATTCAAAACTGGGCGTCCCCTTTTTGGAAAGGGCTGATAGCGTCATCTAAAGTGGTACTCCATTGGCTTCGGTGGAAGCCTGGCACTGGAATCAACGTTCGAATGGGCAAAGACATGATTCTTGGAATGGGGGTCTCCTCGTTACTCTCTTCCTCGCTTAGTGCTCATCTAGACGCTCTAAATCTCACGTCACTGGCCCACATAAACGTTTCAGGTGGTATAAACTCTCTTCCTGATGACTGGATGGACAGCACCGAGCTGCAGTTAGATGGAAGACATGTCACGGAATGGAACA
>SNQJ01S0154322.1:0-22617 GCA_010110895.2 Picea sitchensis
TGAAGACTATTTTGATAAAAGGAGTTAGAGATGATTGTTTAGATATGTTGAATATGCTTGGCAAGGGAGATATATCTAAAGAATCCTATGAGGACATTGTAAATCTTTGTAAGAGATGCTCTTGAGGGTCTACAAGGAATAAGTCAGCTACCAGGGATGCCACTTTTTCAAGGGTACAAAAATCAGCCAATGGAGGGGAAACAAGAGAAGAATTAGGTAATCTGTTAGAAGATTTCAAAACAAAAATGATTAACTCTTTTTCCTCACAAATTGATGCTCTGCAGGTCAAACAGAAACAAGAAGAATCAGATCTAGCATTGTCCATTTTTTGTTCGAAATGCAGAAAGAAACATACACTAAGGGAGTGCCCACTGAACAGTGTTTAGGTATGTCTTATTTGTCAATTAGATCATGCTACTAACCAATTTCCCTTCCTACTATGTGTAAAAGCATCAATGAAGGCGACTAATGAGGAAGCATAGGTTGTCTATCTAATAACACAGAGGAGACAATGGAATCCGCGAGGTCAAGGTATAAACCCTCAATTCTCTCCTACAACACTTAATTATTGGAATAATGTGAACAATCAACTTCAATATGGCCAGATGAATGCCCCCCCTCCAAATCATATGCCACCTCCTTATCAGGATCCCAATTCATGGGTACCTATGCCCCAACAACAGAATCATCCTAGGCAATGGAACCCATATTGGAGAGGCCCTCAATAATAACTTACTTTTCAAAACCATCACCAAAAGAACCCCTATCAACATCAGTTCCAACCCTGGTACCAAAAGCAACAACTGCAGTTACCTCCCAATGCCCCACAAAACAATCCTCACTTGCAGCCTCAGATGCATGTGCAACCTAAACCAAATCCAAATAATAAGGCCATTCAGAATATTGGTATACACAATGTGTCAGCTCTTTCTATTACCCCTATGCCTTGTGATGAGATAAAATTAAGATCAGGGAAAATAGTCGAGCCAATAATTGAAGATGCTCCATATTCAGAATCAGACAAGGAATCGGGGGAAAATCCATCTGCCTAAATAGAGGAAATTGACGAACCTATCATAGAATTAGCAGACCCCCCCATTCCCTGAAATATTGGAAATTACCAAAACTCTGGAATTACCATCCTTCAATCTCTTAGGAGAATTGCAAAATCTGCATGTTAACATTCCACTATTGCAAGTGATTAGGGATGTCCCTATTTATGAGAAGACTGTGAGAGTCCTTTGTATCAAAAATCCTAGAAGGAAACCTAGGGACCCCCTCACAGTACACGTAGTGGGATAATTTTCTGAACTGATGTTAGGAAAAACCCCACCTATTAAATATGGCGACCCAGGAAACCCTACAATCACTGTCGAAATTGGACAGACGTTTGTTCCCGATGTGTTAGTTAATTTAGGGACAGTAATTAACATTATGCCAATAGATACGACACAATTGCTACAACTCAGAACACAAGTCGAACCTACTCTTATTGTTTTAGAATTAGCTAATCGTTCTACTATCAAACCAGAAGGAGTAATCGATGATCTAGTTATTTCAATTGATTCATGGGATTATCCTACTGATTTTGTCGTATTTCAACCTAAAACCCATTTGGGGGGCACCCTCTAATTCTAGGAAGACCATGTTTAGCTAGATCTGATGCTTTCATTGGTTGTAGATCTGGTTCAGTGACCATCTCTGATGGTTATGATACCAAGAAACTTACCCTTTATCCTCTTGCTACACCCAGTGTGGAACCCAAAAATTCTTTATGGATGGACATAGAGGATGAAAGCGCTCTGCCTGTGTTAACCATAGGAAAATCCTTGAGTTTCAAAGACAAGACAGAGGATGAGCTACTCAATATCTTTATCAGTGACCCCTCTGTTGTTACACTAAACGCGTATCATTGATTGAGTAGAATCTTTGATCGTACTGCCTAGGAAGGAGTCAACGCAGAGATGTTCTATGAAACTATTGTAAATCAAGTTAATTAAGCTATAATAGTAGACACTGAAACAACTGAATTATTTCCTAAATTTAGTTCTAAGAGCATCGTTGTATAAATCAAACCTGGAAAAACCTTGAACATCAATCCTGATTTATCTTCTGCTGAAACTGGACGTTTGATGAATTTATTGATTGAACATAAAGAGGCATTTTCCCGGGATTACATGGATATGAAAGGAATTTCCTCTAAATTATGCACCCACCATATATACATTAAGGAATAATTACGACCCATTTTCCAACCCCAAAGGAGAATGAACTCTAATATTAAAGAGATTGTTAAAGAAGAACTCCATAAACTTATTAATGCAAGATTCATCTACCCTATATTAGACAGTGAGTGGGTTTCACCCCTGGTTATTGTGCCTAAAAAAAATGGTAAATGGAGAGTGTGTGTGGACTATAGAGCCTTGAATAAGGCCACACAGAAGGATCATTTCCCTCTGCCATTTATTGATCAGGTTCTAGACAACCTATTTGGGAAAAAATGTTTCTCTTTCCTAGTTGGATTTAGTGGCTATAACCAAATAAACATTGCTCCACAGGACCAAGATAACACCACCTTTACCATCCCTTGGGGTACATTTTCCTACAAGGTTCTCCCATTTGGCTTGTGTAATGCACCAACCACTTTCCAGAGAGTTGTAATTGGTATTTTCTCTGATATGGTGAATGTCTGTATGGAAATATTCATGGATGACTTTACACCTTATGGTACTAATTTCGATGAAGCTTTATCTAACCTGGAAAAAGTACTCAAAATATGCATACAATCTCATCTTTCTCTAAGTACAGAAAAGTGTCATATGATGATGAGCGAAGGTGTGGTGTTTGGACACTTCATTTCTTATGCAGGAATTCAGGTAGACCCAGCCAAAATCCAGGTAATTTTGGACATTCCAACTCCATCAACTCCAAAAGAGGTAAGAATCTTTTTAGGGAATGCTGGATATTACAGGAGATTCATTAAAAAAAATTCCAGACTTTCCTCTCCCTTATTTTTTCTATTGAAAAAAGATGTTTACTTTAGTTGGAATGACAAATGTGAATTGTCTTTTGCAGATCTGAAATAGAAATTGTCCACAGCTCCCATTTTGAGAGGGCCCAATTGGGCTTTGCAATTTCACATTTCTTCAGATGCCTCAGATACTTCAATTAGTGTAGTTCTAGGGAAATAGGAGGAAAAATATCCCTATGATATCTACTATATCAACAAGAACATGGATCCTGTTGAGTTAAACTATACAGTCACAGAAAAATAATTCTTGGCAGTAGTTTATGCTATCAATAAATTCTAGCATTATCTCACTGGTTATTCTACTTTTATTCATACCGATCATTCAACAATTAAATATTTTATGAATAAACCTATTACTAACACCCGAGTAACAAGATGGTTGTTATTACTACAAGAATTTTACATCACTATAGTAGATAGACTAGGAAAAGAAAATGTGGTTGCTGATTTTCTCTCAAGATTGAATATAAATGATGATAATTCACATGTAGATGATTCCTTTCCAGATGAACATTTGTTTGCAGTATCTTCTCACTCACATTGGTATGCATACATTGCTAATTATTTGGTTGCAGGTGTTATCACTGAAATTTCGTCTGCACATGGCGACAAGAACTCTGCATCGTCAAAACAGGAAAAAGTCATTCATGGCACAAGATTAATTCCTCAGCATTGCAAAAGGGTAAAAAAACTATACAAATGACCAAAAATTTGAAAGGCGCTTTACATCATATGGGTGCGCGCGCGTATGCGCGTAATAGCAATGTACAAAGCGCACATATGTGCACAAGGCGCGGTTGTTTGGCAAAAAACCCGCGCGCCTACTAAACGACGCATTTATTGAAATTGGTCGGCCTCCCAACCACTAATGGATCAGCTCCCAAGCCGATTTGACACCAAATCCAAGCTCAATCCTCATGGTGGGCTGGTCAAAGACCTAATTGATCCCTAAAGAGCCCCTTTTCACATTCTAAAGAGGTTGCATAATAACCCAATGCTTGGCTATAAAAAGCCATGAATGACCACCATTTTCTCAAGGAATTCTTTGTATTGTTATGCTGCTGAGATTGCTAAGGACCCATTCTTTGGCAATAAACATCACAAGCTGCATTTCATAGAGCTATTCACCCCTTTCTTGAGTGAATAAGCTTGGAGTTCTTTCACCCACATCTTCATCTTTTCATTATAAGGAGAGCAATCAAGTGAGGGCCTCAAGAGCCGTCCATTGGAGAAAGAAGGGACCCAAGTCCCCTTTCTTCTTTGTGTCTTTGGATTTCATCAATAAGATCAGCTTATACATTGGTGATATTGTTCCATTTATATGTATTTTTCATTTGTTTCATATGTTCATAGTTTTTATTTGTTTTAGGTTGTTTTTTGTTTATAGTTTTGTTGTTTCTCTTTCTAACCTTTCCTTTCACAGCTGTCATGCCTAGCAGAGCCCAACTGGGCATGTAAGAACTCTTAATTTGCTCACCTAGTGATGAATTGGGTGCAAACAGATTGGCGACTCCGCTGGGGAGAAGGTATCAAATCCTCCCTCATTTGGGTTCTTTTTGCTTTCCTTTTGATTTCATTAACTTGCAGGTTCACAAACCGGCCTCTGCCGACCTGCTTACCAGTCAATTCAAGAGAAATTGGAGAGAAATCCATCCGGATTTTTCTTCTCGGACTTTTGACACAGGCGCGCGGGTATTCCACCCCACAGGCGCACGTCGGGCGCGCACGTGCTTTACTGTTCAATTTTTTCAGCGCGCAGGTGCCATATGCTGAGGGAAATCCATCCCGATTTTTCTTCTCGGACTTTTTGACACACAAAGGCCATGCATTCCACTCCCACAAAGCATCGCCTGCACTTGCTTTTAATTGCTCAATTTTCAAATAGTGCCATATGTACTGTCCAATAATGTATAATGATTCCTAAGACTAAATTTGCATTGTAAGCTCTTGGATGTGGGGAAGAATCATTTTCCTTCTTAGGTCAGGGACATATGTAATATTCTAAAATACACCACTTAGACCCCCAACTTATAAAGGGGATAATCAAACAAACATAGCACTTAGGTGGATAAAAATCATTTTCCTTATTCGCTTTTCCACATGGATGGATTGTTTTGGTTTATAAATCTAAGTTAACACTGCAACGATCACATCTTAGCTCACATTTGGGACTAGAAATTGTAAGTAACAATCTTGGAGCATGTTCTCACAAATGTAAGTTTAATTCCTCGAGAACCGTAAAAAGGATTACAAACGACCCCATCTCTTAACAAGATTTCTCTAAACTTTTAGGAGAGGACAGCAGCCCTTCTTGGGACTCCTCTCAGTTTTCTTTAAACATGTCCTGGGAATTTGTAACGGGCCCATACATGCCCACATGTCACAAAAGTAGATAGTTGTTGCAATTTTTACTTTCTAGATCAAAAACTAGGAGAGTTTAAAGTTTGTAATGGGCCCACGCATGCCCACATGTTCAATCTAGGCTAGTTTCATGCTTCTTCTAGATTAACCTCACACATAGGGAGTTAAAAGACAGTAACGGACCACAATGTCCTTTTCACATTACAAGCAGTTTCCTCTAGGGATTTTAAAATTCTTCAAGGTTGTACCAATGCCATCTGGTTGATTTAGGTAATTAAACTTTGTAAAGGACCAAGCGATGTCCATGTTGTAAGGTGACATCTAAATAACTCAAACTTGGTACACTTTCACTCACAAAAGCCACTTTGCACTCACATAGCCCCACCTCAAACGCAGGGTCTAAGTAGGTCTCCTAAAAAGGACTAAAACACCCCATCTTTTCTTAATTGGTCTATCCACTCCACTTTTAATCAAACGAGTTGGTTTTCAAATTCCCCTCAAAATTTCATTGTGTAAAACAATTTCATCTAAAAATCTTCTAAACAATCACTAAGTTATTCCTCCAATGTGAGGTGCCAAAAGAAAATTTAGCTCCGTAGAGATTGGGGTAGGCATCCAAATAACTCCCCTGCTATCCTGTTCTCACAATTTCAAACATAGAAGTTGGACAAATAGGGAACTTTTCAAATCCTCCAAGTCCAACACTCCAATCACCATAAGGCAGGGAAACACCATAAGGCAGGGAGATAAACATGAAGGGTCGAAGGCCGAGTTCCAGTTGTTCTATGCGCCCCCCCCTGAGGCACCCACCTCCTTTGACTTTCCGGGATCCAGCCCGTGACCCATTTCTTAGGGTCAAAAACGCAAATGTCCTGCTTGGACCGAGGTACCTAGTGACCAATTTTAGTGCATCTACCTGTGTGGAGGTTATGGGCTGCAATCGCATCCCTTGACCGGATTTTGTGTGGCTATTGGGAGGTATCAGCAGCTCTTTCGTGATATTGCACGCTCTGCCCCTCATTATAACCAGCTATTTCATCCTTCACTAGTTCTTATTCCAGTGGATTCAGACCCCACTATCAAGTGCTATTGGAAGGCCTAGTGATATTTGAGAGGAAGGACGCTACTTCTCTCAGACACACGAAAAGCATTTGCTTTATTTTTGATTCCCCCATGCAGACAAAACCCACTTACCAATATATATGTTTCTTTCTCATTTATGTATGATGCACATCCGACATGCTTGACTTCCTGATATATATATTGTGTAAAAAAACAGTCACAACAAAAGACTCTTATTCTATATTTCTCTCTCACCACTTATTGCACACATTTCACAATAATTAGTCCTGGACACATCATGGGGAAACCATTGTAACCCCATCGCTCACGACAGCTTTGCTCAACCTTCCATTTTAGGGGGAGTAATCGGTCATACTCGCTCATCTTTGCGACTCCTTCACACACCCCTGCGGAGTGCCACTATCTTAGGATCATCTTTTCTTTGTTATACCCACTTTGGGTCCACCCTGTCACATTAGCCACTGGGCCTCTTTGCATGGAAGCTGGGACCCACTTCCTCTCAAGGAGGGAGCACTCAACCCACCTAGTCCCTATCAAGGATCAGGTTCACAACAAACTATGGTCAAACTAACATCTTCACCCCATTACGTGATTCCATACTTGGCTCCTCTCAACATACCGGATTCCCTCGTACCTAACGACTCAATGATCCTATATTGCATGATCACACATGGCCTCGCAATGCCAACCAAACTTCCTCTTCAGACATACCAAAGTTTGAAGGGAGCAAGTGGGACTAATCTCGCCAATCAAGGCAAGTCATGACCTTTCATCTATGGTGGTGTTCTTCCACAAGATCATGAAGGATCCTCGGGCCGACCAAGGACATTTCAACGCATTACCCCACGCCCATCAACCAAATGGTATGTCGTAGAAAACCGGTCCCATATGATCTTTGAATCCTTAGCCAAAGCATTCTTAACTTTTCCACCACTCCATCCGGCCATGACAATGGTCTCTAACCACTGCCTAATTTCAAATAGTCCTCAACCACCCACATCACGTTCTCCATATCTACAGCATGAGGCTTAATGAAGCCAGTAAAGCGTAAACCACCAAACAACAATGCCTTGACCGGTTTCTTAGATCACTTGTCACTCTCCTTGTTAAGGATGTAGCTTATACCTTCCCCTACGCTTAGAAGGAGGAAGCCATCAAGAAGGCTCAACAATATGACCATTTCGCGACAAATGTGATACTTGTACATGACTTCGACCGCCAAAACCTCGGTAGCTGCTTGGCTGTGACAAACTGGGATGTCTCTACTCGGGCCAGACCTGACCATTAGGTGCCATTACACACCATGGTCCACAACCCCAACCACCACAGATGTATGGAACACCCCAATACCACATATGGGCACTCCTTATTTTCCCCCACCCCCTTATCAACAACCTAGACATCCTATTGCTATAATTTCCACCCATTAGTGGGACTACCACCAAAGACTCCTCCCATACATCCACCTCTCTCGCTCTCAACTAGTGGTCCCTCCTCCACATCACCTTATAGTACTAGTGAAAGCGCCACACCTTCCTATGTACCTTATGCATCCATACCACCATGTAACTCCTTTACTTTCCTCTTTCCTCGGGTCCCTCCATAACTCCATGGCTCCCTTTCCTCATGCGGGGGTAAACTTTTGTTCAACCCTCTGCTGCTCAACAATAAAATTTTGAAATACTTGAATACATCCAACCCAACTCATCCTTCAAACAAAACCAAGAGAAAAGGACGGAACAAGAACAACAACAAATCCCGTCATATGGAATCAACCTCATAAACATCAACTCCAATCGGGGCAACCGTAACTGTTGGAACCAAAACCCCCTAGTGTAGCCAATAATAAACGCCTGTATAATAATGTTAAAATTATCCACCCTTGTGCTCTTTGTGTATGGTCATGGTCATTATTAAGCACTCACCATTGCCTACGACACCGATTTCAAAAGGTTGGAAAGACCTGAAGCTCTCCTCCTCAAGCAAGAATATGCCCCCGGCAGTTGTGCATAACAACAATATAAGTGCACAACCCTCCCGCCGTGCTGCAAAATCCTATCCCACATCAAGGTGTGATAATCAGACACACAGGATCCCCCACCTTAGGTGGGCCAATACCAAAATCCCAACAATCCAGTGTAGTGGAACAATTCTCCTCACCGCTGAGGAAGAAATCCTTCAAGTAAACACACAATCGCTGCGATCCCGCAATAGTCGAAAGCCTACCCTCCATCTCCAGAAACAAACTCCTACACCGAATGGACCTTTCACAGGATCCTCGCCTTTCCACAACCACCATTACGCATCCTCACATTCCATCATAGGAATGTCCACAACCCACGTAAGAATGCCTATAACTACGCCTTTAGACACTTAGCACAACTCTACTGCCATGTCGGGCTTTGGGGTACCCAAACTTTGTCCCACTCCAAGAAATCACTTCATCATTCATCTTAGGGGCCGACCCCACCGGAGCACTGACTCATCACCTTTGGACTCTATATCGGCGAATCACAGTTTTCCGGGCCAAGTAGCTATTCAAGTACAAGTAAAAATATGGAACATCACCTTCATCGATGATACACCAATAAACTATGGTGTATCATCGATGAAGGTGATCCACATGCATCATGTCCAAAAATGGATGGCAGAAACTTGATTCTCGGACCTCTTACCCTCCTCAAATTTCATCACATTAATGAAGCTTATGATCTGAGACCATCGTCCCCCTCAAGGGTTTCTTTCCAAAATGTCCCTATAGAACTCCGGGGAAAGACCATTCTTGATTGACATTGAAATTATCGACGCCAACTCTGGACATTACAATATCTTTTTTTGTCATACCTACATGTATGCTATGAAGGTGTGGGTATCGGGGTTTTTAGGGACACCATGTTCCCTCACAACGAAGATTGTGGACCATTCACTCAAGTCTCGTGACATGCAGCCTAACTCCATCTTCCAATCTCATAACATTCTTCCTCTCATTCACACCCAACAACGACGAGTATCCACTATCGAGATGGGTCCCTAGATAAAGATCATCCTTGTTAGGGGACGCACTCCATGGAGCACCACCACCTTTCCCCTAGCTGGTGCATGTCATTCTCTATAAACTTCGAGGATGCTCATCCCTCCTCAGAGGCTTCTGGGCCATTCCCCGACGCCTCAACAAATAAGTAGCATTCAATTCTAATAGAGCTCCTCCCCCAAGGTGACATCGATCCCTATGATCCACGTAATCCACATCCCCTGGTCCTAGTCCCATTTGGGGCCCCACCCCTCACTCAAATTCTCTTCTTCTACCCCCCACCGGGTACATAATATTTCTAGGTAGCCGCAACACTCACCTTACCTAATATGGTGTTAGTAATCCCAAGGTGGTACTTACATCCACTGAGATGGTCCCTCGTTCAATGTGAAGGACTCCCCATGACTATCTCCCCTCATCACTCCCACTACCCCCACTACACCCATACTCAAAACCCCCCCTGCTACAGCTGGGAGCAGGAGAAATAAGAAGGAGCCCACAACTCCACTTCTCCCACGCATCCAACCCACTCCTATGGACATGTGACAAAGAGGTCACCAAACCAACTCCGCCCCATCAAGCACTCTAATTACTTACTTGATTCCCCCTAATCCTACCCCCGCACCACCCATCACTACTACTACCACTCAAACTTCCAGAGTAAAGGGTTGAAGACCAAGTTCACGTGTGCCATCTGTTCTGAATAAGGCCATTACACCCATCATTTCCCAATTCTACCTTTCGCTTTGTGTATCATTATCATAAGCCAAGAGACTTCCGTAACAACCTACTCTACTATGTCCCTCTAAAACACCAACAAGCACTGCTTATGTCAACACTTCTGCAAATAACAAACACATGAGATGCCCTTTGTTTCTTTACATTCATTGGTTCACTTTACATACCAGTGTCCAAAAATCCTCGTGATAATGTGCAATGGCCAATTGGTCTCCAGAACACCAACCCACAATACGCAGAATTGACTCCATTTCATCACCGAGGCTCTTTCATGTCATTTCTCCTAACTCGGTGGTGCACCTCCCAACACCCTCCATGGTTCTTAGATGACTAATATGAGGATTCATCCCCCAACCCTCCCAACTCTCCTTCATTCCCCACAGATATACCCATCCAAATTCACCACCTGCACCCTCAAGATTTCAAACATATGGTTCAAGTGTGTTTAACCCCTAAATTATCCTGCCATACCTCTCCCCCTTGCTTCACCTCGTGCTAGGCACCACACTAGAGTCGAGATCACTCGTCATGAACCATTATATTCTCATCATTTTCAATATGACGAAGACATACTGGAAGAGCTGCAAAACGCCCGGACTCTCTCTGGTATGCACTACATCATCGTGCTCTTTTCCTTCCACAGGAAGCCCCCATGCCTCCTCTGTAGCCACAACCCAATTTACGCAGCCGAAACCAAAGATTTTATCCCACTGTGACCTATCGATTGGTTCAACAATCCCATTCCATCTCGACTTTCAAAGAAGGTAATTTGGCTAACATTTCCCCAACCATCAAATTGACATTTCCATTAAATCTAGAATCATTAAGAGACTACTGAGTCATTGCACTCCCTGTGAAATTGCCGTGATATAAAGCCCTTCTGTGGATTTTAGATATTACCGCCGCTACACTCTGGAGATGTTCTGGCTCAATTCTATCAGTCGAACATTGCATTGATACCTGGCCCGACATCACACCAGCCACAGAACAAATAATCAAGCATATTCCAGGCATCCAGTGTCAGCGCCACCAAAGCCGAATTGAAAAAAATTACTGCATCGGCCGGTTTATTTACCCCATTGTTTATACTTCATGGATTTCCAACCTGTAATTGGGCCGACAAAAATAGGGCTCTATCTCATACCGCACCGACTTTTCACATCTCACAATGTATGTCCTAAGGACAACTTCCTAACGCCTTTCATCGTATCGGGATTATCGAAGGATCGTGTCGGGCTAATTTGTGGCTCTTTCCCTTTATGGATCACCTTTTATTATAACCAAATTCAGATCCACCCCACTTATCAAGATAAATCACATTCAATACCCCATGGGCACGCTTGGCAGATACCATGCCCTTCAAAAATCAATGGAACTTTCCATGACATACATCTTTCATGATCCGGGTTTAATCATACTGTACTTACTTGGACGAATTTCACCACCGTATATACCCAACACCTATATGAGGATTTCATTTAATCATCTTTCAAGGGTACAAAGACAACACTCCCTGTCCCTTCCTGCGTGTATTTCTGTGTCACCGCCGGGCCTCTCCTCGGTTTTATTGTTTCACAGAATGGTATCACCGTGGACCTCCTGTCCAAGCCATCACCAAATTCCACCTCCTCGGAACATACAACAACTTCAGAGTCTACAAAGCAAAGCCAACTTCCTCAGACGCTTTGTTCCCGATTACACTATACTTCCACACATAGCTCTTCGCGCCATCATGCTACCTACATCCTTTCATTGGGACGACTTTATGCCTGGGGCCAAGCCGACGATCTTAAAGTTGCATCTTCAATGCACCTTTGATTAGTGCACTCCACTGCAATCGCTACCTGTCTTCGTACAAGATCACCAGATTAATAAATTTCCAAGAGATCCTCGGCCCGTGCCTCGCAGATGGACAATCAGCGAATATGCCATTTACTACTACGGGTAAGAACCTTCTCAGACCACCCCTCGGTACAACATGAAGAGAAACTTGCTCTTGCAGTTTAGAAACTGCGCCACTACATCCTTCTTCGAACAACAAAAGTCGTCACAGATTCCAACCCAATACACTACTTTCTCAGCCATCGGAAAATTAATGGCAAATTCGCCCGATGGATCATTATCCTTCAAGAGTAAGACCTAGATTTCACTACCTCAAGAGCAGAAGCGTCCCCGTTCTCGCTTAAACTTGTCACTGGCTCCTTTCCCTCCGACACACCTGCCCCTCGCTAATACATATTTTCCTGACGAACATCTCTTTACATCACTTCCGATGATCCTTGGTATGGTGACATTCTCGTCTACCTACGAACACAGAAGTTCGAAAACCTCCTCTCTAGGGATGATCGTCAATGTATTTGTCATCAGGCCCCCTGCTACCTTCTTATTGGAGACATCCTATACCGACGGGTGTCGACACCATTCTTCGTCAGTGCCTGACCATTGACGAGGCCGGCAGAGTCTTAAAATGATCGCCACATGTGGGCCATCTTCGGCATCGCCACTACCAAAGATCATCCGGGCTTGCTACTTTTGGCCTACCCTCGTTTCATGATTGCATTCATGCCGTGAAACTACAGGAGTAATGTCATCTCTATCCCAACAAAGCCCGAGCACCCCCAGCTCTTCGTCACCCAAATATCAACGGTGCCCCTTTGTAAATGGGTCATTGACTTTATGACTTGTAATCCCCCTCCAAAAATACCGCTAAATACATTGTGGTCGCTGTCGATCATTTCACCAAATGGGCTGAAGCTATGCCCACTTTCAACAACAACGCCATACCGCAGCGTTTTCCTAATCACGCCATCCAGCTCCCAGTACCATCAACTTTCGCTTCACCACTTCCGAAACACTTCAGAATGAGATCTTCGTCTAACTCTCATCTCGTTTAGGCTTCTCTCATGAGTTTGCTCCACCATACTACCCTCAGTCAAAAGGACAAGTCGAGGCAGTTAACAAAGTCCCAGACCATGTTACCGCACCATCAATAAACATAAAACCAATTGGCATCATATGTTATTTTTATCATTATGGGCTTATCACACAACAATCAAAACTACCACTGGTTTCACACCATTTCATTTAGTCCATGGGATCAAGGCAACTCTTCCCATCGAAAGGGAAATTCCCACCCTTCAGACCGCAATCGAGCTTTTTCCGACACTGCTCCAATGGAGTAGTGCTTGCTGGAACTTGAGTCTCCTCGGATGAAGACCATCGATCCCTACATGTAACAACGGTACTAAAAAGCCATCCAAAGCTACTTTTGATCGCTATGTCAACCTTCGTTCATTTCATGAAGGTGACCTTGTTCTTGCTTATGATATCGCTCATGTTACCTTTGGCCATGGAAAATTTCAATCACTTTGGCATGGCCCTTTACATCATCCAACATTGCCTCAAATTAAAGGCGTGATACATCCCCGGCTCAAGGCCCTTCGTGACTCAAAGAACTCTGGCTAATGGTTATAATTCCTCAAGAAATTTACTAAAATGTAGTCAAGCTACTCTTTAGGTTCTTTTCTTTCTAGCTTTAATCTTTTTCCTCTCATTAAACTATCCTTTGTGGCCGCTGATATATACTTCCGTTCAAATTTTACCACATTGAGTTATTATGCCGACGGTAATTCACTGGTTGGATTACTAATAATCTTCAGCGGCTTGGGCTCTCTACACCCACTCACACGAACCGTATATCTCCAAATGGGAGACTCTTAAGGACCAACCAACAACCAAGCCGAATACATCCCGTATTGGCCTCCGACCGACGCTTCCAAGATTATCATATTCCGCTACCTTAATAAGCTCTGACCTACTGCTCGCGAACTCAACAATGTGTACCTCGTGGTCCACATCCGCGCTTTAAAATAATTCTCGTGTTACTATTATCCTTGACATTTTGATTCCATTACATTTTACACATATCCCAAGAGAATTGAATCAAACAATAGATGAAATAGCTAAAATAGTGTTAGATGGGTCATTACATCACATCGCTACACGACGCTCTTCATCCCACTAGGCCCTACACGACGCTCTCCCCAACAACCCCCCCCCACAAAAAAAAAAAAAAAAAAACATGTATACTCATATATATATGGGGGCCTTACCGCCATCCAATGTTTATATACAACAAAATACATCGACTGTGCCCGTACACATCCTCGGTACAAAATTCCATTCACCAAAATTCTATCAAACCGAGCACAAAATACATGATGATGGGTGCCTTCTATCGCACTCACCGGGCCTCCCCTTAGAGGGAGGTGGTGGCTCACCCTACCTACCCTAAAGGCAGGTGGTGGTGCACCTGGCAGGACCTCCCGCCTGCATCCACTATCATGTAGGAGGAAAACGCTGTCAGATGATGGACCGCCATGTGGCGAATCCTATACACCGGCCTGAACTCCTCTCGGGTCTCCGGATATCAATCCACATGCCTCAAGCATAAACCTCCAAACACCGGGCTCTCAAAACGACGGTAGAGCATTGTTCAGATCTCCTCCTACCGGCCACGGAGAGCAATACCGGGCATCGTACGTACCAAATATGCCTCAGACCGGTTCTGCCCCACCGGTCGCCCCAACAACCTCATCCCTTGACGCCTCTCTCCACGCTGACAAGCTCTCCCCGCTTCCGCTACTGCACTCAGACAACTCCACTCAAGGCTTCATGTAGGTGCCAACTGCGACATCCACAAAACAAGGCAAATGCTAGCATCATATCGCGATCTATACATCATACATATAACCCTCGTATATAAAAAATCAGAGCATAAATCAAAACATGTACTACACAACATACCTCTCAGATCAAACACCTCCCTGTGAGGTAAACACCACGCCTGTCCTCCCAAGCCCACCTCAAAGATAGGGGAACTGGAGTATAACCTCCGGCATCTGCCGCCATATCAGGTCAGCTCAAGCGTAGTAAAGTAGTGTCCGCCTTCGCCACCACCGGGGCGAACCAAAATCTGAGACCACCGCCTCTGCACTCTCATACCCCCTCGTGCTCTATATCACCTCGCGCAAAGAGATAAGCACCCCTCTCCAAGAAATAGCCACTAGATGGGAGAGCCAAATGCAACTCCCGCGCTCTGCGGACCGACAATGTTCAGCCTACGCTGATCATCTCAAGGCATGTAAGGTCGTAATTTCTAGCTAACCGGGCCATGGTCTGGCCACGAATTCTCTCCGGACAAAATACCACCACCGCTGATCCGGTCGTTCTCGGGACCTATACACCCTCGAACTATCATTTGCCTTATACAACGCATGCGCCAGGGAATCTATCCCAATCGATGCTCACTCAAGTCCCGGCCATGTAGTTCTTGGTCGAAAGTAACATCAAGGCCGCATGACACCCCAGATGAGAGTGTCTCTCGCAACAGATCGCAATGGTGTTCTCGGGTGGAGCCCTTAAGTAGACATCTCCACCGGCAAAGGAAGGGGATCCGCTTCCCCATCGTAGGGAAGAAATACGACCGGCTCCACATCTCATCGTAAATCGAGCACACTCGCGTCTGGGACAATCTAAGACTTGTAAAACTTTAGCAACCCACCTGTTGCTAAAGCCGCCGAATCAAGTAGATGCATTGGCTACAATATCTCATAGCCGGACTAGCCTCTCATGCCACCGACATCCATGATCAAATGCCACACCGCATAATAACCTGAGTCCCATTAGTCAGGGTCATCATCCAATACATCAACTAAGCTAATTTTTTACCCAGAAAACCTTGCCTCAAAGGCGCTAGCTTACCACTCCATGTGCTGCACACATGCACTGCTCATACAAAGGCATGTGTAAGGCAAGGCCTTTTTCCCCACAAGGCTGCCGCGGAGCGCCTCGTTTCACAAAACAAGTGCTTAGGGCACACACCTATCATACTCCACAGCGCTACGCCTGTGGAGCGCCTGCTCAATTCTAATAAAGTGCACTCCTCGCTACCGTTTACCTCCCACAGTAATTTTAGGCACGCCTTAAATTCTAAGACACGCTGCATTAATGCATGCGATTTAGTGTACAGCGCACGCATGCATGCCTTCCAATCGAGTCGCCGCCTGCATTGGGGCCTAAGCACCCCATCAAAATCCCCAAAACCCCCGTACGATCCCTCGTACCTACCCTACCCAAACATTGGAAACCTATAGCTATGAAAGATGTTCAGACCACTAACCTGACACGCGCACGCCGTCGATCGGGTACCCTGCGGGTTCCCACTCACCACCTCTGACCGCTTCCTCGAAAACTCATCAGAAAAGGAAGCAAATGAGGGTGGCAATGTGGGCTCCCATAGCCTATATATAGGCCTTTTGCCAAACTTCCACCACCATTCTGGGAGCCCACTCTGGCCCATTTTTCAATCACTGCCCACTCTGGATCAAGATCCCACCGCCTCTTAAGCATCAAATTTCCACTGGCCCCCTCGGGCTAACAATTTTTCATCCTAGGGCCCCCTGCACCTTTTCCATACCATGGTCGCACGACCGCATAAATACATTTGTCAAATATATGCTCATATCTTGGATTCTCTTCAGACATTGTTCACTTGTATTTGGTTGTTCCCATGTGTGTACTCTTGATCAAGATTCTCCACATCACTTTCTCTGTGTATATACTCATGACTGCATGTAGTCTCTCCCACTGTATTTCATTTTACATTTCTAGTCACACCCCTCCTCGGATATTGGCTCCTTTAGGGGATACCCATTCCGCTCAAGTAGCACTCACACCTCCAATTGTATCTTCAAGATCATTATCCGTAGCATTCTCACCCACATGAGTTAGTCCCAGATTCATAGCACCTTGCACTTTTGACACTCATGTCATTTCTTCTTCTTCATCGCCTTTTAGGGATGGGAGTCCCTAGTTCTCCATGTTGCAAATCAACCCCATACTTCTTTTCTCCTCATTTTGCTAGCTTCCCATATGGACTCCTGTATCATCACTTCATGGTTATCAGTTTCTTTACCTGGGCACCGCAGGATCATGAACCTCCATTTCATCCACCACGCTTTGTCCATCCACAACCTATCTTCTATTTCACCTACCTCATACAGAATCAGCCAATGGGGGCCCCCACCATCCTGCTTTTCCAAGAAATTTTGCCTCCTTTGGGTACTCATTTCACAATCAAGAATCTATCAGACATTTGTACATTTTTCCCAAAATTATTTATTATTTATTTTTTTTTTTTTTTTTTTTTTTTTTTTTTTTTTTTGTCGTCACCTTTGGTGAATTGCTTCCTTTTGGCCACATGCAACCCATACCCCTTTGGTTGGAGACATTCTCATTTACCCCCGGCCATCAGTCATATCTTCAGAGTACTACCCCATTCACTTACCATTTATCCTCCTCAATTTATTCACCTTTGTCCCTCACTGCATAAGCATCCTATCCTCTGGCCTTGTCCTCACACTGACCTGTCACATGGTTGGGTGTACCCACTCGCTTGTCTCATACATCTCTCCAAACAAGGGGCGCCTTTGAGTCTTCCCACTTCTGACTCTCATTCATGTAAATTCCTCCTCAGCCACTTCCTCACCACAAGGATTCCATGAAGCCCTTTGCTTCTGGGAGTCAGCACCTTTGTCGCATTATCAAAGACACTTTTCCAAAGTACATACAGTATCTGATTCTCATTTCCCATTCAATGAGATCCTGATGGCATGTGGGGAAACACCATTTGCCCCCATGTTGTTGACTTCATAACATCTGACGCCAACACTTTCTCATGTAACAGTGGGTCTTACTTTGAGACTATTGCATTTTTATTATCGGGCTGTCAAGACCTCGAATCCTGGTAGGGCCACCAATGCCCACATCACCGCTAGTTGTTTACTCATGGAATTCACACCGCTGGTTCGAAAAGGTTCCTTTGTAGAATTGTCTTCATTTTACCATTCCTCCCCGAGGGTGCCGCATTGTCTACATCACCTTTATTACATTTTTTTTCTTCGTGAGTTACATCACAATTTGTGCACATGGGCATGTGCCCGGCCGCTTGTACACACTGTATATCGATACACACCTATGGAAGGCTCGTTCACCTGGCCCCCTTTCTCCAAAGGATTGCTCTTACACGGTCCCACTCTTGCTCCCTTACAACACCATTCGCCTCAAGAAGAAATATTGGATGGATTTCTGCCATAATGTATGTTCTTAACCCTATCCATCGTGGGGCATCTCATATCAAATTTCATTCTATTACGTCTGTTATCACTGAAATTTCGTCCGCACATGGTGACAAGAACTCCGCATCGTCAAAATAGGAAAAAGTCATTCATGGCACAAGATTAATTCCTCAGCATTGCAAAAGGGTAAAAAAACTATACAAATGACCAAAAATTTGAAAGGCGCTTTACATCATCTGGGTGCGCGCGCGTATGCGCATAACATCAACGTACAAAGCGCGCATATGTGCACAAGGCGCGGTTGTTTGGCAAAAAACCCGCACGCCTGCTAAACGATGCATTTATTGAAATTGGTCGGCCTCCCAACCACTAATGGATCAACTCCCAAGCCGATTTGAGACCAAATCTGAGATCAATCCTCATGGTGGGCTGGTCAAAGGCCTAATTGAGCCCTAAAGAGCCCCTTTTCACATTCTAAATAGGTTGCATAATAACCCAATGGTTGGATATAAAAAGCCATGAATGACCACCATTTTCTCAAGGAATTCTTTGTATTGTTATGCTGATGAGATTGCTAAGGACCCATTCTTTGGCAATAAACATCACAAGCTGCATTTCATAGAGCTATTCACCCCTTTCTTGAGTGAATAAGCTTGGAGTTCTTTCACCCACATCTTCATCTTTTCATTGTAAGGAGAGCAATCAAGTGAGGGCCTCAAGAGCCTTCCATTGGAGAAACAAGGGACCCAAGTCCCATTTCTTCTTTGTGTCTTTGGATTTCATCAATAAGATCAGCTTATACATTGGTGATATTGGTCCATTTATATGTATTTTTCATTTGTTTCATATGCTCATATTTTTTATTTTTTTTAGGTTGTTTTTTGTTTATAGTTTTGTTGTTTCTCTTTCTAACCTTTCCTTTCACAGCTGTCATGCCTAGTAGAGCCCAACTGGGCATGTAAGCACTCTTAATTTGCTCACCTAGTGACGAATTGGGTGCAAACAGCAGGGAAGGTACCTCCACATCTATCTCCCCGAGAAATAAGGAAGATTATTTATAATGAGAGTTTTCCATGGAGAAGTGTGTGGATATTTGAGGTATCAAACCTATGGTCTTGGGAGAAAGATTTAGGATATAAAATCGATGATTTCAGGAGGTTTTTGCAAGGGTTGGATGAGGAGGACTTGGGCAATTTGTTGTAACTGCATCTACAGTCTGTAAGTATTTCTTTAATAGTTCTCATTAATATATTGCTTGGCCTATTTCCTTGTAACCTATGTCTCTTTACATATGTTTGTCTTATAGATGGATTTGATTGGACTAATCTTATAGAGTAGAGTAGGATTTCTTTGTATTTTTGTCCATTGCATTGCAAGTGTCAAACAATTCTAAGGAGCTTGAATATCAAGCTCAAGTTGGAGTAACGAGGACAAACATCGGAATAAGGTTCATCACACTTTCTTCCTTCTCCTTCTATTTTTTATTAGTTAGTTAGATTGAAAGGAATGTTAGTGTCCATTTTCACTTTTATGTATTGGTATAGGGGCCTAGAGTCCAAGGAGATATTCACTTGTCCGCAGGGGAATTTTCCCATAACAATAGTGGCATATTAATAAAATGACACTTAATCCTCAGACATGGCATATTCAAGCCCAATTACACAAGTTTATTAATGGCATGCATGTCACTCAAATTGGCATCCAATAGGTTCATCACACACTATGGAATTCAAGAGGATAATTTTAGGCATTACATGAATCCTTTGAGTGTACACGCATGTCTCATCTTAGTATTTTTCCCTATGCTACTTTGCATTGTTATTTTTTGCTCCTCCTAAGCATTCACAACATTGTCAAAACTCCTTGAAAAAATCCCTTTAGCATAGACCCTTTAACAAAATTCCTCACTGCCTCCTCTTCTGAATCCCTCCCTTGGCATACTCAACTATTCCTCTTAAAATACCCCCATGCATTTTGTCTTCTGTATATGTGCATTTCGGCTTTCGTAAATGTGCATATAAAGAAGCCAAAATACACATATATGGAAGCTCTCTTCCGTAAATGCACATTTTTGTCTTTCGTAAATGCACATATACGGAAGACAAAATGCACATATATGGAATAGAGATTCTGTATATGTGCATTTTGGATTTTGTATATGTTCATTTACGGAAGCCAAAATGTGCATATACGGAAGAGAGAAATGCACATTTTGAATTCCGTAAATGCCCATATACAGAAGAGAGCTTCCGTATGTGTGCATTTTGGATTCTATATATGTGCATTTAAGGAATCCAAAATCTGCATATATGTAAACTCTATATATGGAACAAAGATTCTGTATATGCACATTTTAGCTTCCATAAATGCGCATATACGGAAGCCAAAATGTGCATATATGGAAGAGATCTTCTGTATATGTGCATATTGGCTTCTGTATATGCACATTTATGGAAGACAAAATGCGCATATATTGAAGCTATATATATGGAAGAGAGCTTCTGTATATGTGCATATAGGAAAGACAAAATGCACATATACGGAAGAGAGCTTCCATATATACGCATTTACCGAAGGAAAAAATGTGCATATACGAAAGCCAAAATGTGCATATATGAAAGAGAGCTTTCGTATATGCACATTTTAGCTTCCATAAATATCTCTTCCGTATATGCACATTTTGGCTTCCGTAAATGTGCATTTAGGGAAGCCAAAATGAGCATATATGGAAGGATAAATGTTCATATATGGAAGAGAGCTTCTGTATATGCACATTTACAGAAGGAAGAAATGCGCATTTACGGAAAACAAAAATGCGCATTTATGGAAGATCTCTTCCGTATATGTACATTTTTCCTTCCGTAAATGCCCATTTACGGAAGCCAAAATGCGCATATACGAAAGCTCTCTTTTGTATATAGAGCTTCCATATATGCGCATTTATGGAAGCCAAAATGAACATATACAGAAGAGAGATTCTATATATTTTCATTTTGGCTTCTGTATATGCACATTTATGGAAACCATAATGCACATATATGGGAGGTATATATACATAAGAGAGATTTTGTAAATGTGCATTTTGGCTTCCTCTGTATATGCGCATATACAGAGGAAGCTAAAATGCACATTTACGGAAGCTCTCTTCCGTATATGCGCATTTTGGCTTCCGTAAATGTGCATATACAGAAACCAAAATGCACATATACGGAATCTCTCTTCCATATATGTGCATTTTGGCTTCCGTATATGCGCATTTTTTCCTTCCATAAATGCACATATATGGAAGCCAAAATGTGCATATACAGAATCTATCTTCTGTATATGTGCATTCTATCTTCCGTATATTCTCATTTTGGCTTCCGTAAATGTGCATATAAAAAAATCTATATAAGGAAGAGAGCTTCCGTAAATGCACATTTTGTCTTCTGTAAATGCGCATATACGGAAGGAAAAATGTACATATACGGAAGAGAGTTTCCATAAATGCACTTTTTTATTTTCCATGAATGCGCATATTTTCCTTCCATAAATGTGCATATAGAGAAGATATCTTCCATATATGCACATTTTTCCTTCCATATATTCACATTTCTCCTTTCGTATATGATGGGATTTCCAAATTTTTCTCGAGACTGTATTTTGGTTTGTATCTGGGATATCCTGCATCTGTTAGTAAGATTCCCTGATGCTGAAATTTCCATTCCCTTTTTGGCCCCATCTCAAGATATCTAGGCATGGTTTCCATGTTACCATCCTCTGGGCTAAGTTCTGCTCCATCTCTTTCCTGATTGATTCTATCCAGGCTACCAACCATGTTTCGATAGGTTTCCACTTTGTGATATCCAACTCGTTTGGGCTCTGGGGATCCTATCAATAATGGTGGACCAGAGTCCATCCTGCCTCTTTTGTTCCTCCTTGAATATCTTGAATTGTCTCCTCATCATGAAGAATTGGTAATTGTTCCCATGCATCCTCCCAAAACAGAGTCGAGTGTCCATCATGAATTTCCCAAAATCTTTGTGTCTCGACTATTTCTCTATTTTTCCATGCATAATTCCAAATAAGAGCATGTTAAGCCCTACTATTGGATCATTACCCCTTAATTGGGGCATATTATATTAGTAATTTTATTTTATTTATGTCATCTTTAGGCCATTAGTTGTAATTATACCTCCTAGTCTCCTATATATACCAAGGAGACATTTTCATTTTGAATCATCTTGTACTTGAAC
>SNQJ01S0154324.1:28412-42473 GCA_010110895.2 Picea sitchensis
GGGGAGGAAATATCTCTCAAGGATTTTAAGGAGGAAATATTTCAACCATCCATGAGATCCTCCACCTTCCCTAAAAAATAGGAAACCAAATGTGAGGTGGATCCTCACACTTAATTACTTTCTTTTTCATGAATGTATGTGTAACAATAGGTTGTAGAAATGTTGAGGTTACAGAAAAAAGGAGTGTGATGACAAGGAACAAGAAGATATAAAACTTAACCTTAGTAAGGGAATGCCTAAGCCCTAAAAGAAAAATAAGAACAAAGAGGGTTTAGGAGCCTACCTATGGTTTGCAGACATATGGAGGGAATTGAGGAGTCTTTTGGGTCAAACAATTTTCACCTAACACTTGGAATAATAATGTTATTTCACCACAATGAGAGATGAGGTAAAAGGTAATAATTGTTAGTAAAGTGGGTGTGCTCGTTTAACCATAGAAAATATAACAATATTGTCACCCAACCATAGGGAAAAAGGTCACCCCTGATCAACTTAACCTTGACAGAGAGAAGAATTCTGATATAAAATCAATATCAAACCAAGGCTAGCACACCAAGCAAAGATAACCAAAGACCAAGGAAAAATTCCAAGCCATAAACCGAAATACAAGTTGTAGCAGCTACAACTACAACTCTTCTCCAAACTTGCGCACAACTAGTCTTATGCAGTTACGAGTGAGTGAGTCACAAATGAGATCTAAATCTCTCTATTTATACTTCTCCTTCTTAGTTGTCTGGGCCAACTTCTCTTCCTAGGGTATAAAAAATCAATATCAATTATTCTCTTTAATCGACTTGTCTTTTAGGGTTATTGTCCAAGGATTTAGGGTTTCTCTTGCTTCCTAGAATATTCTAGTCTCGTCAAAGGTTACAAGTGGAGGTTAATACCTACCACATATACCATAATATCAACACTCCCTCCTATCTAGGGAGGTATTAAAGGCAATGGTAATGAGCACAAATAGACCATTCAATTGGTAGAATCAATATAGCCACACATGTTATCTCATGATCAAATCACGAGCATGGTCATCACTATACAATTGGATAGTATCCATGGTAATAATAAAAATTACATCCAATAGAACACAACTATTTCTATCCATAGTAGTACACAACTACTATCCAGTGGTACACTACCACACCTAGTAGCACATGGCTACAAACCAGTGACATATAGTCACAACTAGTGGAACACATCCACCATAGTATAAAACAACTATTGTCCATAGACATATAGTCTCTACAACAATCATATCATTTGATATCAATATCCATAAACAATATCATGATACAAACTGAGTCATATGGACCATTCTTCCACTGACATTTATGATATATAGAAGGGCATCTTTCCTCAGAAAGTAAAACATCAGCCATGGGATATCTAGACTTTTATTCCCAAGCATAGAAGAATAAATGTCCCTAATTTATGAGCCTGGACCATTCACTTAACTTGGCCATTCATCCACCACTAATCATAGTGAAACCTGGAGAGAATGAGTATGCCCTAGGGAATTCATGTTCCTGATTGTTGAACCTGGACCATTCACCTAATTGGGCCATTCCTCCAGCACTAATCACAATGAAACTTGGAGAGAATGAGTCTAACCCAGGGAATGACTATCTAGACCATTTCCTAATGGAAATGACTGTGCTGCACCAACCTCCAAAATGGACCATTCTTCGAAACTGCTCACAACTGTGAACCTTGAAAGAATGAATGCCCAACGAGGCGGACCATTCTACTTGACCACTACTCAAAGTGACTACCAATAAGAATGACTGTCCTAGACCATTCCCCTACATTGGCCACAAGGGGAATCATTTTCTATGGTATATTAGCAATCCATCTGACCATTTTCATTATAGAAATGACTGTCCGATCTGGACCATTTTCCAAACTGGAAAATGGCTATCCATCAGAAATCTCGAACCACTTTCCAGACTAGAAAGGAACTTCCCAATCTGGACCATTGTCCAAAATAGGAAACGAATTACCATGAATCAATAATATATATCAGTGCTCCCTCCCAACCTGGGGAGCCATATCTTCCCTTTCATCTAAGGGAGTTATCTCCACAAGCCCCATCTTATCCCTTAAGTACACAAACTTTATCCTGGACAAAGGATATGTCAAAATAGTTGCTACCTGCTCATCTGTGGAGATATAGTGGAGTTTCACTTCTCCTTCCTGGAATTTATCAAGAATAAAGTAGTATTTGATCTCAATAAGTTTTGACTGGTCATGAAACACTGGGTGTTCTGATAACATCATACAACTTTTATTTTCACAGTATATTATAGTCGAATATGGTACTTGATCAAATAATCCAGAAATCATCTTCCTTAGTTATACTTCTTTGGTATGTGCATCACATGATGCGATATATTATGCTTCTTCTATGCTAAGTGAGACATAATTGTTTTTCATGTTGGCCCATGATATCATAGTAGAGCCCAAACTGAAACACATCCCTGAATTACTCCTTCTATCTTCTACACTCCCTGCCCAATTTGAATCTATGAATCCATGAAATTGTATATCATTGGATGAGGTATATGTTAAACCATAGTTTATCATCCCATGAATATATCTCATAACATGATTTGCAACTATCCAATGCTCATTTCTGGGTTCCACCTGGAATTGGGTTAAGGTGTTTACAACAAAACAAATATCTGGTTGAGTATTCAATAGATACATCAACGAACCAATCGATTTTTGGTATAAGGACGGGTCTACTGGATCAAAATACGAGTCTCTTACTTTTCTTATATCTATGGTCATAGGAGTGGCCATGGATTTTCAATCCATCATTCCAAATTTCTGAAGAATCTTCACTACATACTTTCCTTGTCCAAGGAAGATTTCACTACACTTCTACCATACTTCTAGTCCCAATTAATAGTGCATGAGACCAAGATATTTCATATTGAACTTAGAAAATAATTCCTTTTTACACTAGATGATGAGAGACTCTGCACTTGTCAAGAATAATTTGTCAACATCCAATAGTAGAATCACAGGTGCATTGTTCACAACCTTGTACTAGAGACTTGGATCTGCATGACTCTTGGAGAAACCAAGACTTTTTAAGTAACTATCTATTCTAGCATACCAAGCTCTTGGAGATTTCTTGAGTCCATACATGTCCTTGTTTAATATGAAAACATGAATGTCTCTGGAATGTAGTTCAAAACCTTGAGGTTTTTCAATGCATACTTCTTCTTGAATTGCTCCATTGATAAAAGTTTCCTTTACATACATATGATGTAGATTCTATCCCATGGAAGTAGCAAGAGACATAATGGCTCTAATAGAAGTATATATGGCAATAGGAGAAAATGTTTCATCATAATCTTCTCCCTCCTTCTGGGAGAACCCTCTGGATACAAAACTTTCCTTATATTTGTCCACGCTTCCGTCTACTGCATGTTTGATCTTATAGACCCATTTTGAAGTTACCACTGATTTTTCCTTGGGTCTAGGCACAATTTCCCATACATCAATTTTCATGATAGACTAGTGTTCTTATTTCATGGCTTCTTTCTACTATTTCTTCTGAGCTACTTCTTCAAATGTGGTGGGTTCTTCATTTATAAGTTTTTTCATACATGTTGCATAGCTGGAGAATCTTTTGGGATTTTTTCTTTCTCTGAAGGTGTCAGTTGGAGCTTTGAGTTTTTCTGCTTCTTGTAGAGTAGCTTCAAGCCAAGTTGGACATTTTATAGTTTTGGGTACAATGAATAATTCAATAGGTTCAGATGGTTGCATCAGATGATCAATTTGTTTTGGTTCGTCATTCTGACTTTCTGGAATATAGGTGCTTTCTTCTTTAGGCTCTTCATATTATTCTTCCATGGATTCTTCTATATATTTATTGAAATCCATCTTCTCATTGAAGGTTACGTCTCTGCTGAATTCAATCTTATGATGTTTTGGAATATAGATTCCATAGGCTTTGGATGATTCACTATATCCAACAAATATTCCCTTCTTTCCCGAGGGTTCTAGTTTCTTCCTTTTATCCTTGGGGATATGAATGTAAAAATGGAACCCAAAGATTCTTAAGTGTTCCACATTGGGTTTCTTTCCTGATAAGGCTTCTTCTAGAGTCATATCCTTCAATATGTTGTGGGGCATTCTGTTCTGAATATATATTGTTGTCATGGTTGCTTCTCCCCATAAATACATGGATAAACCTTGATCATTCATTAGTGCCTTAACGGTCACCTCAATGGATCTATTCTTCCTTTCTGCTACACCATTTTGTTGAGGGTTATGAGGAGTGGTTAGCTCCCTTCTAATCCCTATTTATTTGCAAAAGGAAACAAATTCCTTGGATGTGTATTCTCCTCCATTATCTGTTCTTAAAGTATTGATTTTCTTGCATGTGAGGTTTTCTATTTCTGCTTTGAATTCTTGAAACTTGATGAAAACTTCATCATGTATAAGAGCTTCATCATTATGTTCTATTAGTATGTATAATATTCCTTTACGAGAACCAATAACTCTAGAATTCTCTATGCTAGAGTCTCTAGACCAATATACTACTTCACCATCTACAAAGTTTATTCTATTTCTTTTGTATTCTAGGAAATATATAGATACAAGATTATTTTCTAAACCAGGTACATATAAGAAATTACTCAAATGAACATTGTTACCTGATTTCAATTTGATGGAGGCTTGATCAATTTTTTCGACTGGATAAGTGTTCTTGTCTCGAAGTTATACCTTGTAGGATGTCTTCATTTCATTCAGACTAGAGAGTCTGTCCTGGTCTCTTTTCATATGCCTAGAATCTCCACTATCAATTATCCACATATCATCTTCAAGAGTTCCTATAAGAGTTGAGTAGTGTATATGATCATTCATGATTTATGTTGACTGATAGTTGGTAAAATGTTTACTTTGACTCGTGAAACATTGAATTTGACCCAAAATATCAACCTTGAAGTTTTTTCCTTCTAAGAGTGCCAATAGGTACGCTGGACTGAGGCACAGTAGAATATCCTCTCCTTGAGTAAGTTGTTCCATCATAAGGTGTTGGGAAAGAGGTTTTAGGTTTTGCAGATGCACCTGCGAGAAACCCTAGTGGTAGTGCTTCAGTAACTGCACTTGTTAGAAACCCTAGCAACAGTTATTCAACAAGATTGATAATCTTATGGATTAGCTTCCTTCAAGTGGTTAGACTGATTGAAGTAGGTGTGGGCCCATAACCTGTTAGTAAAGTGGGTGTGCTCATTTAACCATAGACAATATAAAAATATTGTCACCCAACCATAGGAACAAAGGCCACCCTTGAGCACCTTAAACTTGATAGAGAGAATAATTCCAGTAGCAAATCAATAGCTAACCAAAGATAGCACACCAAGCAAAGATAACCAAATACCAAGCAGAAAGTCGGATCCAGAAACTGAAATACAAGTTGTAGCAGCTGTAACTGTAACTCCTCTTCAAACTTATGCAAAACTAGTCTTATGCAGTTGTGAGTGAGTGAGTCACAAATGAGCTTTAGCACCCTCTATTTATACTCCTCCTTCTTAGTTGTTTGGGCCAACTTCTCTTCTCGGGGGATAAAAACTCAATATTAATTATTCTCTTTAGCCAACTTTTCTTCTATGGTTATTGTGCAAGGATTTAGGGTTTCTCTTGCTTCCCAGAATATTCCAGTCTCATCAAAGGTTGCAAGTGGAGGATAATACCTCCCACAACTACCATAATATCAACAAGAATAAGCATCCATTTATAAGCCTCAGTCGAAAGTTTTCATAAATGTGGTTGGTGACTACATTAAGGATCATATAAGTCAAGATTAAGTCCTATGATGTACATCGAAGGACTTCATGGAAAGTCTTATGATGTACATCATAGGGTTTAACATGAACTATTTCAGGTCTATCGGAGAAGATCGAAGAAACTCCTCTGATAGCACCAGAGGAGTTGAAGGTAACTCCTCCGATGTCATCGAAGGAGTTTAAGAGATGTGCTAGAAGTTGGATAACTCAGGAGGAACTCCTCCGATGTACATTAGAGGAGTTGAAGGGATATCCTCTAATATAAATAAGAGGATTTAAGGGAAACTCCTCCGATATACATTAGAGGAGTTAAAAGTAACTTTGCCGAAATTCTCAACTTGCTTGGGAAATGATTTTTTCAAGTATTTATTTTTGCAATTGTTAACTTAAGGTAAGTAAGACTCGAAATATGGGATTGAAGAATAATTAAGGAAGATGATGGAGGAATATTTTCAAAATCAAAGAATAAAGCGGGGGGTCCATTTCTTCAAAGGAAATTGCAATTGAATTGTCAAGAAAAATAGGGTTTAGTGATTGTTGTTGGCACATGGGCACACCCAGGGTTCAACACTACAACAATGCACCAACAAAACCCTAACTATCGGCCCTTTCAGCAACACCTGCGAAGCAGATGAAGTCTCACTTGAGGTAGAGGCATGGGTGGTTGCAGGACTCAGATGTATGCAACCTTAGCTGGGACATAGATCTGTGATTGTAACAACTTAACAAAGCACTTAGTTATTACAGTCCGTTAATATTCAACTTTATTTCACAATGCCGCTAAACCCTAACAATAGATCAGTGTGGCATTCACATAGATCTAAGAGATTCAAGCACTAAGCATACCAATAGAGATCAAATCTAGAATTCATTCACAGTATTCAACACTAAGCTATTGTTAGGCGCAAATATTGTCGTTTAATTTCATTGTAGTACTTGCCCAACTATTTAATTTTTCAATCCAAGGTTTGTAGGCTTACAAAACACACACACTATATATGCAGGACTGAAGTAGAAGTAATCTAATCTAAATTGATGAAATGAAATTAATCTAGGAAAGAATTGAAAGACTAACCAGGAAAGTAGGAAATTAATCTAGGAAAGAAATACAACATGTGAAGAGTTGAATGACAAAATACATATGTGAGATCACACAATAAATCAATCTCAAATTATATTACAAGAATAAAATGAAAAAGAATGAAAGAATAGCAATGAAAGAATCAAAGCTAAGAATCCCCTTCTCCTAAGTACAAGACTAAATTATGAATTGCATGCCTCCCCTCATGAAGAGAGAACACTCTCTTATATACATGAGTGTGGTAATGACAAATCCACTATTCTCTCAACCACTCTCAACTATTTTCTCATTATTACAAGATATGATCCCTTCAAATCCTCCACACATCTCTCACATATCTTAGATAAGATATGCCAACCAATTCTTCCATGATCTTCTCTCTTTCAAATAAATGACAGATCCACTATTTTCTCAACCACTCTCAACTACTTTCCCATTATTACAAGATATGATCCCTTCAAATCCTCCACACATCTCTCACATATCTTAGATAATATATGCCAACCAATTCTTCCACGATCTTCTCTCTTTCAAATCTTCAACTTTGAAGATGTAATTCGAATTTGAGGATAGGTGGTGAATTTTGACTTTGTTGAAATCTTCAAATATGCCTACACACATCATTAAACTCATCCAACTTTGATATATAATGAAAATATGTTAATTTCTAATATTTAATCACAAATTCACTTATAATACTAAAATGTATAAAGTGGGAAATAATAATGTGAAAACCAAATGTATTTATGAAAATTGTATGATGGAAGGTTAATGGGATGATGAAATGTAAGGAATAGTGAAGGGAAAGGTGGATGAAAATGTGACATTTCTGATTCATAACATCCCCCCCAACTGAACTTGTTGMATGTCCTCATTCAACTGTGCATGAATTTTCTTAGAAAMTTTTGGCATTCAGACTTTGGCTTTGCTTRACGATGTCTTTYTAATAAGGAAGATTTCCAGGATTTGAAATACAAGAGTAGCAACATGTAAAATACATGTGTAACAACATGTACTACATGTGTAACAACATGTGAAATTTCCTTATGGTTGGTTCTTGTGTGATTCATGTGCACTTGATTCTCTCACTTAATCAATTTATTTTCCATGAATATTAATAATAATTCATGTGTACTTAGTATTTCTTTTCCTTCACATAATATATCCCTCCTCCACATTGACTAGGGATTGTGACATAGGTTATTCCATGGTGTCAAGGTGTATGCGACACTTATATGAACCTTTATGACACTTAGGGTGAGGTACCTAGTTGTGCAAATTTCATGTGTAATAGAATGCCCCCTAAAGTGTGAGGTGAGAAGAGAGAATGATGTCCAAAACACTATACAAATCTTTAAAGCAAGAGTGTGGACTCAGAGAACCTGATAGAAGTTGCACACAAACATCCAACAAATATTATGACATGCTTCAAGCCCAAGGCAGGCATACCTATGCTTGGGTGATCAATACTTCCAAGATATGGCAGCCATGAGATACACTATGGATCCATAATTATATTGATAAAAAGGTATATCCATCGAAAATACACTATGGATATATACTCCCATGACCTGAAATGATCGTAGCCATGAAGAATACACAATGGATCTATGAGATGACAAGACATAGCCACGACCAATACAAAGTGGATCTATGTGACAGTGTATGTGTCATTGTTCAAGAGAAACTTCGTCACAACCTGGGCAACGTAGATATCAGAGTGATCACTCAACCCAGGGTCTTCTTACCGATCCCGATGTAGTATGAATGTAGCCATGTGAATAGATGTCCTGATGTCGAACATGGAAGAAACCACTTGATTACTGGTCAATGATGTAAATCATTAACAAGAGCGAGGGAAATCACCATTGATGTCAATGATTCCCAAGGTACCCTAGTACATTCCAACAAATGTGAATGGATGAGCTAAAGTCGAACATCCATGGAATCATCCGATCAGAGGTCAATGATGTAAACCCACTGTTGAATGTGAGGAGGCCTACCATTGAGGTATGCAGGTCCCAAAGTACTAATTGGTTTCTAAGTCTAGTTCCTGGATAATGTGTTGAAGTCAACAGGAATAGACTTATCGAAGGAGGGCCTTAATGTATCCCCCATCAACGAAATGAAACAGACACAGAGATGTAATTGGTAGATCAAATGAACATGGACTAACACAGGTATTGAGACAAGATATTTGTGATGGCTGACTCTTGAGGCGGATACTTCCCTTGAACACTGAGGCACAACAGCAAAAACATGACACGAACCAAAACACGATAATGCAGTGGATACTGTGACTTTCGTCGGGTGACCCAAAGGAGTAAGAAAAACTCAGAGGATTGGTTCAGTGCAGAGGTTCAGTGGATTAATATGTCCGCAAAGACAAAGTTTCATGTTCAAGGGCGACTCTAAGAGTTACTGGTAATGTTCTCAAAAACTGCTTGGCTTGCTTCCTTCAATTTTTCCCCCATCCAGATAGACGAGTACCTCTTTTTAATTTAACGAGATCGAGGAGGGTAACACATGCTCGATATAACTTACCTTTGGTAAGTTCCTCTTCCTTTGTTTAACGAACTGGAAGAAGTAAGGATTCGGTCCCATATGGGCCTGTTGATGTTTGTTTAACGAGTCCAAAGACAAAAAACTCAAAGGTTTTTCATGATTATAGAGTCTGGAAAAATACTTAAAAGAGAAATCTCTCAGTTCCTTTTTCATAAAGTAGTTTGATGAGACTAAAAATGAGATAAACTATTGCTCAACAGATGTTTTCTTCAATTACTTTAACAAGCATTAAGAGAACAAGGTCGCTCGCCAATTTTTTCATGTTTAGAGATTCTGAAAAGAACTTAAAGGTGACTCCAATGTTGTCCTTTTTCGTAATGTTAGTCTCGTGAGGCCGAAAAAGAGATAAATTATCACTCGAAAGACGCCCTTTCAAACCTTTTAACGAGTGGGAAAGGAATCAAGATCACTCATCAATCTTTTCATGTTTAGAGAGTCTGAAAAGAGCTTAAAGGCAACTCTAGGGGGTTCCTTTTTTGTGTATCCAAAAAAAGAGATAAAAGTTTACCCGTATGCATTCTCATGTATTTACGAGCATGAGAAAGAACAAAGACTAAGCTCGGTATGCCCCCATCTTGAAAGCTACTGTCTTAACTCAAGAATGATCATCAAAGGCTGGAGACATGCCCCCTAAGCTTCAATTCATTCACCGACTTTGAGGTTGTCACCAATTTCTCTACGAGATGAGAAAAAGGAGAAGAGTGGATGAAAAGAAGGTTCAAGAGAGGTGACCAGTTCATTTTTTAACGAGCTTGACACAAGAAAATAACTATGCTCATGGCCTCTATTTCATTTTTTAACGAGCTTGCTACAGAGAAGAGAAACTATGCTCGTAACTGCTTCTTGATCATGGCTTCCAAGAGAATAATGCTCTGGAAGGATACCATGTCAAGGGACAAAACTCGATCATGGCTTCCAGGAGAGCTTCACTAGATGGAAGATAATCACTCTGGAAGGAACACATGTCAAGGGTCGTGATAGGAATAAGGAGATCAAGCTCCAATAACCTGACCGAAGAAATCACCATGTCAACTACTGGATCCAAATCATCGAAAGTTGAAGGCATGGGAGATGATGGAAAATCAACATCAGGAGGGGAGATAGAGTATATATCTACCTGAATTTATTCACGAGGGGGAAGAAAAGAGGATTGATGATGGTTATTATCCCTAGGTAACGTGTCAATGCAAAGCATTTATGGAATAGATTCATGAAAAGGAAAAAGTGGGGAAATATAGTCGATCGCAAACGACAAGGAACTCAACTGTGATTGCATCGAGGAACTGTCAAGTGCCAATAGATGTTGGCCATCTGACGAGGGAGAAGCGGATTGGATAGAAACATATGATGGTTCAGCTCGACTAAGTGGCACGGTGTCACCTAGTGCATCGAATTCCAACGGACACGGTACAATCCAAGGGTCAAATGATTCCAAAGATTGATAAGCCACGGTCAAAATCATATCGACGGTGGAAATATGATGTGTAGTCGGTGGAAGTGGTGTAGGGAAGGTACCCATGAGGCTAGAATATTTTAGTAAGCCAACACCAACGCTTTCATATGTGATCTTGTGGTCTCCCAAGAAAGGAATATTGTTGGTAGCGGGAGCGCGAGCATCGGTCATGCAGAAATCCAACTGATCAACAGTGACAATTTTGCCCTGATGAGGAAATTGGACACATCGAAAAACCAATGATGCAATGACAGTCATAGCATAAAACCAACTTCTTCCAAGTAACAAGTTGTAATCGAGGGGAGAATCGACCACCTCGACATCAACAGTAATAGTTTTTCCACCCAATTGGATGGGCAGGGACTGTAAAATCCCATGGGGATAAAAACCTCGCCCATCGAAGGCAAGTAACATCATTGGGGATTTATTAAGTGTGGGTGATTTTAAACCTTTCCAACATGCTAAATACATGACACAAGGTGAGGCTCCCTCATCCATAATAGTTTGGTGGATTTGTTGATTTTGAACAACAACATCAACTTGAAAAGCAAGTTGGTGAGAGAGTCGAGACGCATAATTGTCCAGGTTAAACATGATATGGTTGGATGACTCAGGATCAACAGTGCCAAGAGAAGCCAAGAGCATTCTATGTTGACTGGGGCAGTGTTGTAGAATTTCTAATGCAGACATAGCACACGGTGCTTGAGACAAATCTTCAAAAATGTTGTAGTTCTGGGTGGCACGTGAACTAGGATTAAAGGTATCTTTACATATAGTTCTCTTAGGAGGGAAGAAGATAGATTCGAATGTGGGTTTCTCAATCTGAAGTGGTCCATATGGAGGATAAACCAATGGAAGGCTAATGGAGGACGATGATGGATCTGGTAAAGTACCGGTACCGTTAACGTATTTTCCTTTGTCAGGGTTACCTGGTGTGTCATATGTCTTAGAGCAAGTGGTAAAATTAATCCCATTAAACATATAAATATGTGCACTCGATGAGGTCTCATATTTAGGATGTCTTGAACTGCCCCCAAGAGAGGGGGTTTCAGCAACCATGGATTGTTGTTGTGGAAAAGGCTGAGTAAGCACAACAGGTTGTGACTTTCCTTGGAAAATTTTGGCCACTTCATTGTGAAGTGGACAGTCTTGAGTGTAGTGATCGTCACCACAAATGATACACGGGGATTTAATTTTTCGTTGTGTTTGCTTTTCGGTAGAAGATGTTTGATTTTTTGGTTGTTCATTGTTATTTTTTTATTTATTCTTTGTCTTCTTCTTACCTCCGAATTGTTGTGAAGGGGAAGATTGAACTGCATTCACCTCAGATATCTGAGTTTGGGGGGAGGTAGAGGAGAGTGTGAGTGATTGGGAATTAGATTGAGTTTTGATGGAACCGATAACACCATCTTCATCAGATGAGCATGATGGTTTAGATGGATCAATATTAACTCGAGCAGCATTCGAAAGAAAATCATACAAAGTACCATATTGGGAATAAACCAAATCTAAATACTGATCCTGAGCGATGGATTGTTCATCAATGACCGCAACACCCATAGCGACATCACGAGTGATTGGGGGTAACAATGATTTAGTAAACCATTCTGCCAATATTATGTTAGGAATGACTACCTTGATCATCCTTCGTCGTCGCCTCCACTCATGAATATGCTCAGAGATATGCACAGAGTTAGTTTCACGAAGAGAGGTCAAGAGTTCAGCACCCATATCATAGTGAATAGGTAGTTGAAAGTGCATGAGGAAAGACATGGCGAGGGAATTGAAATCATGAAAAGAAGCGCATGGTAGTTCAATATACCACTTTGCCACCGATCCTGTAAGTGTTCTCTAGAAAAGACGCAAACGTATAGAATCATCCCTGAGGGAGTTTGATGAACACCACAAATGGAAATTCATCACATGGTTGTTTGGATCTTCGCTAGATTTTCTATCAAATTTTGTAATATCAAAAGGAAGTTTAGCTGGAATGACTGGCCAAATCAGTGAATGAAAAATAGGATCATTAGTTAACCGAGACAAGTCTGGGAGATCCAGAGTCGCAAGCAAAGGTAGTTGTTGGTTAATTTGCGGATGATACTGGTGTGGCATAGGAACACTAGTAGGACCATAAACTGGGTTAGGTGGATATTTGTAACCAGTAGGCCCTCCTATATACGGTTGTTGTTGGCCAGGATAAGCAGGATTCGATGGTGGATGAGAAACATTTGCATAACCCGGTGGGTTATGAGAATTATAGGCAGGGTGATTTACTTTCCCATGAGGAGGATAAACATTCTACCCTTGAGAATGGTAAGGAGTATATCCTGGAGGTGGATACAAATTAGACCCATGAGGAGGATAAGACTGTGGTCCCGAAGAACTACAGGTGGTGTATTGGATGCCGCCAAGATAAGATTGTTCGTAAGATGTTTCGGAAGGAACAAGATTTGATACCCCTCCTAGTGTATTATGAGATGAGTGCCCCCCAATGTGGGGTTGAATCAAAGTGCCTCCTAAACATACTCCCCAGGATTGTCAAGGGTTTCCAGTAAACGAAGGTTGCCACCCTGCCAGCGGTGGATTTACAACAATGGTATGACTAGCAAACAGAGGGTGCCTTCCAGGAGGAGCATGCAAAGGAGTTTGTCCCCTGGGAGGGGTTGGCCTGTGATGTAGGAGCATCGCCAACATCAAGCGAGCCAGCGTGGAAGAAAAAGACAACTGGACAAGCACCACCACAAATGTTGAAAACACCTTGAAGTTGATGCGCAATATTAAATGAAGTCATTAAGAAGAAGCGCACTTGTATAATGTAAATGGACCTTGAGCGATTTGCTCTCATCCTTAGTAGGTAGAAGTCATTTAAAGTAGTTAATGCAAGTAGGTAGAATTGAATGTGTAGATTAGACAGTTTTAGAGCGCAAGAGGGAAATGGGATATAGACACCCTCATTGTGTATTATAACATTATTGAAGAGAATCAAAGGAAGAAGCATTGATGGAGAGAGAAAGAGCATGCAGAGAGCTATGTAAGAACACTGATGTACAAATATTTGGATTAATAGAAAGAGGTTGATTCAAATTCATGGTTTCGTGTTTGTTCTCTATGTATTGATGCTAAATGATATGCTCATGAATGTTTGCTTCCTGTTATAC
>SNQJ01S0154325.1:0-15720 GCA_010110895.2 Picea sitchensis
GTCTTCTTACATCCGCCTTATTCTATTTTATTGAAAGGTCTTATTAATATTGACCTTTATTACATCCGAATACATTGATCTACCTATGTGCGGGTTAGGACCTTAACATTGTGCTTTAGGGAGTGGTTGCTTCCTTCCAGTTGGAGTTGGTAAATCCTGGGGCTTGGTGCCTCCTTCCAGTTGGTCCTGGTAAATTAGGGAGTTGGAACTTCCTTCAGGTTTGTGCCTATAAATCAGGAGGTTGGTACCTCCTTCTAGTTGGTGCTGGAGAATCTTGGAAGTTGGTTCTTTCTATGAATGCAATCTTGACATGATAGAAGAAATGCATTCCATGGTTTTCTCCTGTTTGGGTTTCCACATAAAAATCATTGTGTTCTGTGTATGGATGGAATTTTTAATGGTTAATGTTTACATGATGTTCTCAAGGTCAAAAATTGTAAAAAAGTGCTCAATATTTATTCACCTCCCCCTCTCAGTATTGGCAATTATTCCAACAATTGGTATCAGAGCAGGTTCCTTCAGGTACAGTCTAAGCACTAGAAGGAAGATCATTGATATTCAATATGTTTACTCTACAGATGGAGTTCCATTGTTCAATGGATCAAAATTTTCTCATTGGAGCATAAGGATGAGAGCATTTTTACCGGAATAGGGGTTTGACATTTGGAAATCAATATTACATGGTTACACCGCTCCAAAAGGTAGACCAAAGGGTGCAACAACAAAGAAGCTAAAAAAATACAATGCAATGGAATTGAACATAATTCTAAGGGACTTATCAAAGTGTCAAAAGAAAACAAATGAATTTGGAAAGAATTCATCAACTAAAGAAGTTTGGGAGAAACTACAAGAAAACTACACAAAGGAAGCAATGCAAGAATGTGTAGAAGATCAAAAGGAAGATACACCAAAGAAAGAAGAAACATCAAATAAAATGGATGAAATCCCAAATAAACATGCATATGATGAATCAAATGAAGAAAAGGTGAAGGGAGTCAAATCAAGTAAGTATTCTTGTGGTGATAAATTAAATACTTGTGACATTAGACATACTTATGCAAATAAAAGTAGTTTTGACAAAGATAAAGATGAAAGAAAAAGACATTCCTTTAAATAAGAAGAGAATGATGAAGTAGAAGCTAAAATAGACCTTGAAGGGGAACTGATTAGCGCTCTATATGATTTGAGGAATACAAGGGAGAAGAACAAAATTCTAATGGAACAACTACAGAGGTATCACGAAAATAATACATTGCTAGAATAGAAGCTAAGTGAGAATCAAAAGACTGTCATTATTTTAAAGGAATAATAGAAGTGGCTAAGAAGACTAAAGAAACATTGAAGAATCAATTATAAAAGAAAGACATCCAACTAATCACAAAACTGCAGAGTTATATGATTCAAATAGAAGAGGACAAGAAAATGGAAGAAGTCCTAAACAACCAACTAAAAGAGAAGGAAGAAATATGTCAAGTAAAATAACTTGAAATTGTTTCTCTAAGACAAGAAGTGAAAAGGACAACTACCACAAACTTGAAGTTTGAAAATAGTTCATAATCCTTGGAATACATCATCAATCGGTAAATATCGCCCAGTGAAAATACATGTATTGGGTATGACTACAAGAATAAACACATTGAAGAAGAAAAGAGTTTCAAACTACCAGGAAAGACTGAAGACATACCTAAAAGTCATACAAATGGTTCAAAGGATTCTAGTATAAAAGTAAAAGACCATGATCAATCAAAACATGAAAATAAAGGATCTCAAAGACTTCCAATTCAAACGAGACCCTTTTCTCCCAGGTATCAAAGTTTCTTTCCTGGTTATTGTTTTTTTTGCAACAATTTTGTACATAAGGCTATAGATTGTAGAGATTATGCAAGAAATACTCCAATAAGGAATAGAAGTATCTACAATAATGTTTAATGTTACAAATACCACAACTATGGACACATACCTTAGTATTATAGAAGCATGATGGATCCTTCCATGAAATTAAATGCTCATATCAAATATAAGAAGGTTGGAGAAGAAAAAAAAACAAGAAGAACATGTCAAAGGAGTATTCTCAGAGGACATACCCACAAGATTTGTAGAGATGAGTAACAATTAAAAATCTTCTAGTAAATAGGAAGATCTCAGGATTAAAAATGATGATCTTGCAACAGAGCAACATTATACATTATTCGAAGAAATTTGGCATAGAGACTCTTAGTATCATGGACAATGGTGAGGGGGAGTCTAAGTAGTTGTTGATTATTTGGGTTGGTTTTCAATGATTTAAACCCTTAAAGAAAGTCCGGTAGAGAATTTCGATAGCACAAAGGTTTGGGTAATGGACCCAAGTTCGTTTGATGTATAATGGTATGAGTTTTAATATATTTGAAGGTAATATTATTATATATGGATAGTACATGTCATGCCATTTCTGGTGGTATGTGGAACGTCACACAACTCCTGATAGTTAGAGAGTTAGGGCCATGTGAAGTTGGGGAACCCTCATGGGTCATCTAGAAGCCCCAAAAGGTCATAGTCAAAGTTGTTGCAAAGAAGAAATTATTTAAATAATAAAGTGAAGTGATGAGTGTACTATAAGTCAAAGTGGATACAAAATAAATTATTTAAATAATAAAAATTACTAAGTGGACAAGTGGTTAGAGGTGGGTTATCCCTAAAATAAAGAAAGTGGTTTAAGATGATTAGAAGGTAACCCCTTGAGGAAGATACATAAAAGTATAAATAATAGGAAAGAGTCTCTCATTTAAACACACTTGAGAATATTTAATATCTATAAGCGACTGAGGTAACCAAAGGATATCTAAGGTGAATTTCAGAGGGAAGGTGAAGTAAGGAAGGCTGAAATTCAAGGGAGGATAAATTCTTTTGATGACACTTTCTAAGGTATGTTATTTACATGTAATCTCACCATTTCCGCGATAACATTTTTTCTAGAATTATTCAGACCGTGAAATATGGAGGCCGTTGAGGAAACATATCCAAGTATTTGTGATAAATTTTTTAGCTTGTGGGTCGTTTTATTTTTGGAGTTACACTCCGTGGAAAATAGGGTTTGCGGCTAGTCTTGAAACTAGTATAAAACATGTCTTTCGAGTAAAAACGTCATAAATTATTCATAAAAGATATCAATTCAGTAAGACTAAATGTATTGGTTTAGAGTACACTCTGTAGTATTATGTTTACCCTTTTTAGATCCATACAACAAATATTCTGTGTGGGGCACACTCTACAAGTTCACTCTCTAGAATAAGCGAGAATTCAACAAGGTATGCCATTTTTTCTATAACTCCTTTTATGAGAGGTTCAAAGTAGTGAAACCTAGAGTAATTGCATAAAAGACACTAAAGAACATTGTGTATTATTTTCAGATCTTTTTTCATTACAGGTACATAGTTATGAATATTTCAAGTTAGGATTGTTGACTAATCCAAAATTAGTCATGTGAGACTAAAGTAAAGTTTTCCAAGTCTCTTGTTGTTAAATTTAAGGAAGGTTTGCAGGTATGCGATCATATATACTAGGTCTATTATAGAGTTACAAATCATATTTGGATGATGAAATTGATGAGGGATTTTGGTTGAGGTACATGTTGGGTACATGATTGAGACAAGTAATTGATGATGTTGATACATATTGATGAGTCATAGTTTATGTGTATTTGATGCATTATTTGTACATATTTGGTGCATGGTTGATGGTACAAGTTGAGGAACAAGTTGATTCATGGTTGATGCATGGTTTAGTTTATTGGTACATGTTGTTTGTTGCAGGTTGATTGGTACAGGTTTACAACAATATATCTCACAGTGATAGTGTGACAGTGGTTCCATCATTCTACTTATATTTCAGGGCAATTAGACGGGGCAAGGACATGTGGTTGTATCCATATTCCAGTTGAATACAGAGAACATAGGGGGTTGTATCCTCCTTCTGGTTGTAGCTAGAAAATTTGGGAGTTGAATCTTCCCTCAGGTTGTATCCTGGGAAACTAGGGGGTTGGAGCCTCCTTCCAGTTGTAGCTAGAAAACAAAGGAAGTTGGTGCTTCCAATGAATGTAATTCTTAAATACATATAAGAAAAAAAAATGTGGTTTTCTCCCGCTTTAGGTTTCCATGTAAAAACATCGGTGTACTTTCTATGTGTATGATTGTTCAATTGTTCATTGTTCATTTAATCTGCAACTATTGGATGATAATGCGACATTGATATAACACTTGCATTTTGTGGTTAAAAATGATTAAATTTCTCTATTATTGATTCACCCCCCCTCTCAGTAATCCAACAATTGGTATCATAGCAGGTTCCTTCATAAATCAGTTTAACCATTGGAAGGAGATCATGGATTATTCGGAGAATGGGGTACCACTGTTTAATGTTCAGAATGGGTTAAAGTATGAGATATGGAGCAAAAGAATGAAAGTATTTTTATAGGCACAGGGGTAGTATATTTGGATATCAGTTGTTACAGGATATGATAGTTCAAAAAGGGCAAAGACTGCAACCAAGAAGGAATTGAAGAAGAATAAAAAATAGCAATGGATTTCATCTGGGAAGGATCACCTAATCGGGTAAGAGAAAAGGTTGGTAAATTTTCATCAACCAAATAACTTTGGGATAAGTTACATGACATATATTCTTCACCCATCACAGATTCAAAAACTTCCAAAGAAGATGAAGGTGTAGATTAAGAAGAAATATGTTGACCATGTCAAATAGATTCAAAAGATGAAGAGTACATAATCAATAGAGGTATGTTGTTTTTCTTTAATTGTGAAAAATGTAGACATCTTGAAATAGAATACCATGAAGGAAATGAGATAGAAAAACTAATTGAAAAAGAAGAAAACTATGAAGTATAATTTATTAGTGCTTTAGATGAACTAAGAAAAGAAAGAGAAGAAAACAAGTCACTCAAGAAAAAATTGATGAAACAAAAGGAAAATTTTCACATTTTTGAAGAAGCCCAACTGGTCATCGAGAACTTAATAACTCATCTAGAAGAAGCCAGAAATATCGAAGAAAATCTTGAATATCAAAAGAAACATTTGGAAGCCAACACAATAACACATAAGGAAGAAGCACAAATGGGAGAGAATATATTGATAAATCATCTTAAGGAAAGAACTAATGATCTAAACCAGCTTGAGGTAGAGTTTTTTCAAGAAGAGAAAGGACTTGAAGAAGAAATAATCACATTAAAAATCCAGCTTGAAGAAGCAAAAATAACAGAACAAGTCATGAAGTCTCAGATAATGAAGAAATAAGAAGAGGTTGAGAAGCTTAAAGAAGAAGTTGTCACATTGAGAAGTAAAATCATCAAGCTCAACAAGAACGTTGAAGAGACAGAAAAATCCACATCAGTTATAGAGAATGAAAAGAAGCACTCTAGGTTGCTAGAAAAGAAGAATAAAAAAAATAGAAAGAGTTATGCAGAAGTACTCAAAGGAAGGAATCATGGTCAGGAATCATGGTCAACCAGAATATAAGAAAACTATTGAAGATACACCTTCAAGAAGACCATCCATGTTCAGGCCACAAAGAAGCTTCAATCATGATCATGATTAGTCAAGGAATAAATTCATAAGGACTACATCTCAAAGAAGATCATTCACTCCCAAGTATGCAAATTTATTTTATGGTCATTGTTTTTATTGTACTAATTTTGGACATAATGTTGCAGATTGCAGGGATTATAAAACAAATATTCAAGAAAGAAATTTCTATGTGGACCCACGTGACATTGAATGTTACAAATTTCATAACTATGGACACATAGCTAGTGATTGTAGAATCATGATCACTACTTCCATGAAAGAGAAAACTAAAATCAAATATAAGAAAGTATGGATAATAAAACAAGAAGAACGGGTGAACAAAGAGCAGGTCCCAAAGATCGCAAGATTGGCAATAAAACGAGATGAAGAAAATTCTATGGAGAAAAGGAAAGATGTCAGATATAGAAAGGTTTGGAAAATAATTGAAAGAAAAAAAGACAGATAAATAAGGAACATGTTCAAGATATTGTACTTTTAGGCATTGTAGTGAAATATGAATCCGCAGAAAGAAGGAAAGAAGTCAGAGCTCAAAGAGATGATGAATCTACCAATGAAGATGATGATGAATACACATCAAATCAGAATTGTTTTTGAGCCATCCGTCTTAGAGACTCCCAGATAATATGAATAATAGATAGGGGAGTCTATGCGGTAGTTGATATAGACCATAGAACCATCCTACGAGCAGTTTGCAAAGTTTGAGTAGACAGATTCAGTGCATTCAGTGAGTAGAAGTACAATATGATAGATTAATCACTTTTAGTATTACTTCATGATAGTACAGTGACATATGAGTCAAAATTATGGATAGTTGTGTAGCAGAATCGTGGACAGTATGGATAGAGATGGATTCGTAAGAGCACTTAGTAGGTTTGGAAATATATATGATAGTGGATGAGAGCATGGATTCTAAATTGACAGACATTTTCTGGACACATGCAATGCATACAACAATTCACATTCAAAACAGATTAATTCTCAGAAACAACAATGACAAAACTCCCTATGAGCTATGGAAAGGAAGACCAACAAATGTGAAGCACTTCAGAGTATTTGGAAGCAAATGCTACATCAAAAGAGAAGATGGAATAATGGGAAAGTTTGACTCTCATGTGGACAAAGGATTACTTGTTAGTTACTCAAGTACAAAGAAAGCATACAAGTGTTACAGTCTGAGGTTGTACAAAGTCGTGGAAAGAATCAATGTAACAATTGATGAAACAAGTGGATGAGAATTAAAGGAAGAAGAAAATGAATCAACAAAACAAGTTTACGAAGAAGAAGCAGAAGATGAAGAAGAAGTAGAAGGGGAAGATGAATAAGATCATACAGAAGTAGAAGAGCAAGTTCAACAAGTGCCTCCAAAGACACCTAGCAAACAAGTACAAAAGAATCATCCTTCATATCAGATTATCGGAAACAAGGATGCAAGAGTTGATACTAGAAGAATAATCCATTCACTAGAACAAATACACCTAGCACTCTTATCTACGATTTAACCAAATTTTTTTGAAGAGGCCAGAAATGATGAATTTTAGAATAAGTCCATGGATGAAGAATTGGATCAAATAGAGAAGAATGACACTTGGTAATTGGTTCCAAGACCAAAGAATAAGAATGTGATTGGCATAAAGTGCATTTTTAGAAATAAATTGAATGTAGATGGACAGGTTACAAGGCACACATCTAGATTGGTATGTAAAGGATATGCATAGGTTGAAGGAATCAACTTTGAAGAGACTTTTCCCCTATTGCTAGAATGGAAGCAATCTGATTGCTTTTAGCTTATGCATGCTCCAAGAATATTAAAGTGTATTAGATGGACATGAAATCAACTTTTCTAAATGGTGAACTTGAAGAAGAAGTCTACATCGAACAACCAGAATGATTTCAATTGTCAGAGAATGGAGATTGTGTGTGTAAATTGAAGTTTCAATTCGTTCCGTGAGAATGCATATTGTGTGTGTAAATTGAAGAAGGCCTTGTATGGTCTAAAATAGATCCAGAGCATATACTCTAGGATCTGGATAACATCTACAACAAAGAAGCCTCTAAAAAGGAATGTGCATACAACAACTTCTACATTAAGGTAACTCAAGACAATATTTATCAATGAAGAAATCGGTTATTAGTTCGAAATTGAAGAAGAAGTCTACATTGAACAACCAAAAGGATTTCAGTTGTCAAGGAATGCAAATTTTGTGTGTAAATTGAAGAAGGCCTTGTATGGTCTAAAACAGGCTCCTAGAGCATGGTACTCTAGACTAGATAAATATCTACAACATGCATGTTTCAGAAAAGGAAGTGCAAACAACAACCTCTACATCAAGGTAGCTCAAGACAATATTTTATTAATTGAAGTTTATGTTGATGATATTATTTTTGGAAGTAATGATGACAGGTTAAGGCAACAATTTGTAAAGGATATGCAGAATGAATTTGAAATTTCATTACTTGGAGAATTATCCTTCTTTTTGGGTCTTCATATATGTCAAAGCAACCAAGGAATTTTTATTTCTCAAACTAAGTATATCATAGAAATTCTAAAGAAGTTTGGAATGGAATATTGCAAACCAGTTACCACTCCTATGAAAACCAGTTGCAAGTTGAGAAAAGATGATGATTTAAAGTCTACAAAACAGAGGCAATATAGCTCAATGATTGGTAGCTTACTATATGTGACAGCATCCAGACCAGATGTAATGCAGGAAGTTGGATAGGTGGCACGATTTCAAGAAGCACCAAAGGAATCGCATGTCTTAGCAATGAAAAGGATCTTTAGATATCTCAAAGGAACATAAGAGTTTGGATTATGGTATCTAAAAGGAAAGGATATATCACTTATTTCCTACACAGACACAGATTGGGTAGGTTGCATTGGTGACCGATGAAGCACCAATTGAGCAACGTTCTACTTGGGTGAGTGTTTAGTATCTTGGCTAAGCAAGAAACAATCATCAGTATCCTTATCTACATCTGAAGCATAATATATTGCAGTAGCAGGATGTTGTACACAGGTTCTATGGATGAAACAAAATTTGATAGATATACAGGTTGAGTATGATGAGCCCATTCCAATCTATTGTGATAATACAAGTTCCATCAGTATCTCAAAGAACCCGGTGATGCACTCCAATACAAAGCAGATTCCAATCAAGTATCACTTTCTACAGGAACATGTTGTAGAAAAGAACATCAAATTTGAATATGTGGGAAGACTGAACAAGTGGAAGACATCTTTAAAAAACCGCTTCCAAGGGAAGCCTTTGAGTAACTTCGCCAGAGACTCAAAGTAATTTCTACTCCAAAATGAATGATTTTGAGTGCTTATCTTATATGTCTTAGATTTACACAAGGAAGCACCATAAAGAGGACAGTTCAAGTTGGGGAATTAGTTTCAAGAAGAGTTTAGTTAGGGGGAGTATCCCCAAGGATAGTTCAATTAGGGGGAGTAGCTGCGGATGGAAAGATACATTTTCTTTTGATGACAAAGGGGGATATATTTGTCATATGCAAAGGTAAATTATTGGATAAAGAGACCATATGCATAGTTATAGGGGGAGTGATGGTCACAGGGGGAGCATGAGTGATATGAATTTAGTATTTCATCAAGAGTGTTTCCATCAATTCCAAAGGGGGATATTGTTGATTATTTGGGTTGGTTGTCATTGATTTCTATTAAATTTCAAAGCATCGACAATCATTCTCCAATGAGAGGCCATATGGGCCACCCTCATTCTTTCCAAGGCAATTTGGAGAATCAACTAGTCTTGTGAGGTATTGGCAAAATCCAGGGGGATGGTACAACCTCTGTGAGTCAAACCAAAAGTCAGGATGAATGAGATGCTATGCGAGTCTAATGCAAAAGTCAGGGGGAACATACAACCTCTGTGAGCATAGAAAATCTAGTGCAAAAATAAGGGGGAATGTACAACCTCTGTGAGCATAGACAGACTAGTGAAAAAGTCAGGGGGAACGTACAACATCTGTGAGCCTAGTCAAACCTTGTGAGCCATGAGAAAAAGTCAAGGAATCTAGCAAAAGTTAGGTTGAATATAAAATTCCTATGAGCTAGAAACAAACGATATTCCTAATATTGCAAATGATATAAATGTATTGATCTAGTGCATTGGCATGTGTAGCATTATCCACCATGAAGAGAATTTTGAATTTTCTTGAAAAGAGTCAAGTTGCAACTGAAGTCTCAAGTCTAGTTCTATTTTCAAACTAAAGTGTAATGTTGAGTTATAACTGAAGTCTCAAGTCTAGTTCTATTTTCGAACTAAAGTGTAATGCTAAGTTGTAACTGAAGTCTCAAGTCTAGTCCTATTTTCAAACTAAAGTGTAATGCTAAGTTGTAACTGAAGTCTCAAGTCTAGTTCTATTTTTGAACTAAAGTGTAATGATGATTTGTAACTGAAGTCTCAAGTCTAGTTCTATTTTCAAACTAAAGTGTAATGCTGAGTTGTAACTAAAGTCTCAATTCTAGTTCTATTTTCGAATTAAAGTGTAATGCTGAGTTGTAACGAAAGTCTGAAGTCTAGTTCTATTTTCGAACTAAAGTATACCAGTCTCAAGTCTAGTTCTAAGTTCGAACTAAAGTATGAAACTGAGTTATGATTAAAGAATGCAAACAAGTTACTATTTCGAGCCTCTCCTCTTCAACCCATATAAGCAGAGGTCAACCCCTCTCTTCAACACAGTTTGATATGCAGATTAAGGGTGAAGCAATAGAGGCGCATATCAGTGATAAAGAGGCAGCATACCAAAGAAGCATATTGGTTTTGTATATCAGCAATAGAGGCTGCATATCATAGGCATATATCAACAACATATCAGTGCTGTGTATCGGAAATAGAGGTTTCATATCAGAGGTGTATATCAACAACATATCAGTGTTGTATATCAACAATAAAGGAAACATATCAGAGGTGTATTTCAGCAAGGTCTCTTAGGTGTYTGTCATGTTAGAGTCATCTTGGCAATCTCTTTAAGAGAAGAAAATTCATGGTGGATATTTTTAAGTGATCTTACATTATTAATGCAATAAAGGAATATCGTTTGCTGGGGGTTTTCTCCCTATATAGGGTTTCCTCGAGGTATATGTGTTGTTGATGTGCATGATTACTTATCTACATAGTTATTGCTATTCGGTTATGATTTGGTGTTGTTGAAGTGTATTCATTTGGAATCAAAGTGTTGAAGAAAATAAAAKAATTAATCCGCATAAGAAATCAAGCTCATAATTTAACATGGTATCAGAGCTTAGGGTGTGTTAAACATGTTGAAGTGCAGCAGAAGGTACACACAGATCCAAGATAGATTGATTAAGTTTCCAGTGTGAATTCCATGGCATCCTCCATTTCAGCTAGGGCTGAGGATAGGCTCGAAGGAGCTACCAACTTCAATGTGTGGAAGCTATGGATAACAAATATCTTGCAGGAGCTTGATCTTGAGAAGTATGTGACCACAGTGGTGGAGGAACCCACGAATAATGAAGGAAGAGAGGCCTTCAAGAAGAGTCAAGCAAAGGCCAAGTGAATCATATTTGACTTAGTTAAAGATAAAATAATGTGTGCAATGACTTCGTTAATGACTGCCAAGGACTGCATAGATACCTTGGTGAATTTGTATGATAAACATGCTCCAAGTCAGAAGACGACACTTAAGAACAATCTTAAGTATTTGAAGATGGATAAAGGTGAATCATTAACATCTTTTTGTTCCAGGATATCCCAGATAAGAGATCAACTTTTGGTCACAGGGGTGACATTGGACGATGATGATTTAGTGCAGACCATTTTTTACGGTCTTCCTTCTTCATGGGAGACCTTCTTATCCAGTGTAAGTGGGAGAGAGATTCAACTCACGTTTGAGAGGTTATGGCATGATTTCCTTCAGGAGGAGAGTCACATAGCTACTAGGAGCGAGCAAACGAAAGACGAGCACTCAACTTTAGCATAAATATTCAAGGGAAAGAAGAAAGGCACTTTCCAGAAAGGCTCTCAGAGGAAGAAAAACACCAAAGGTACATTCAAAGGCAAGAATATTGATACATCTAAGATTAAATGATTTAGTTATAATAATTTGGGTCATTTTGCTAAATATTGTTGGTTTAGAAAGAAATATCCAAGGAAAGGGAAACATCATGCCTCAACTGCTGAGGATGATGAATCCAAAAGAAATCAGAAAAGTCCTTCTAATGAGAAAGAAAATAGAAAAGGATATTACTTGGTTTCTCCCTTATCCAGTTTAGTTTTCACGGGGCTAAAAACTTGGTTAGTAGACAGTGGTGCATCAAAGAACATGACACAATACAAGGATATCCTCTTATATTTCGAGAAAAAATCTTTTGCAGAGAATGTTGAGCTTGGGGATGAAAAATGTTACTAGGATCTATCTCCTTCAGATTGGAATCTAGGGATACACTTGATGTTGATGAAGTATTATATGTTCTAGGGCTCAAGACGAATCTACTGTCAGTTGGAACCCTTGAGGACAAGGTATATTGGGTTATATTGAAGGACATGAAGGCACTACTATGGGATAAAGGTAGCCACCTAAATACACCAGAACCCATTGGAATGAACAGTGGAGGAATGTACATTGTGTCAGGACAGTCAGTTCAGGCATTGGCTCATGATGTGACTAGTTCTAGCGAGTTGTGGCACAAAAGACTTGGACATATTCATTAAAAAGATCTTCCAGATCTACAAAACATGGTATGTGGCATGCCCTCTATTTCTCTTAGTAAAAATGAAATTGGTAAGGGATGCATGCTAGGTAAAAATATAAAGAAAGAATTTCCTAGTAGTGACAACAGAGCTCAGGGCATCCTAGATCTGGTTCATTCTGATATATGTGGTCCCATGTCATCTCCCTCGCTCAATGGTTGTTTGTATTGTGTCATTTTTTTTGATGATTACTCAAGAAAATGTTGGATATATTTCCTTAAATCTAAAAGTGAAACATTTGATAAATTCAAAGAGTATAAATCCTTTATTGAAAAACAGGTAGGGAAACACATCATAATCCTTAGAATAAAAAATGGAGGAGAGTTTGAATCTCTCCAGTTTGAGGATTTATGCAAGTCAGCAGGAATCAAGAGACAATTGACCGTGCCATATAACCCTCAGCAAAATGGAGTTGCTGAGAGGAAAAACATGACAATTTGTGAGGCATTGAAAGCAATGTTGTTTAACCAGGATCTGCCAAATTCTTTATGGGAAGAAGCTACCTCCACTGCCATGTATATTGAGAATAGGTGTCCACATGCTACCTTGAAGGAAAAGAATCCTGAAGAGGTCTTCTCATGGATCAAACCTGAAGTAGGGCGTCTAAGTATATTTGGGTGTCCTGTGTATATTCATGTCCCTAAGGAAAAGAGGAAAAAGATGGAACCCTCAGGAAAGAAAGGGGTTTTTGTGGGGTATAGTGCGAACTCCAAAGATTATAGGATTTATGTACCAGGTTAGAGGAAAATAGAGGTAAGAAGATATGTGAATTTCCATGAGGAAGCCACATTTAAGAAATCTAAAGAGCTTCAACAGGAATCAGAAGCAGTTCAACCATATTCACCCTCTTCTGAAAATGAAGAGTCAGATGATCAGAGGGAGGAACCTCGTGAAGGGAAAAGTAATGAGCCCCTAGAACTTGCTGAAGTGTTAGAAATAACTCTTGAAGAACCTCCATCCAAAAGGAAGCCAGGGTGGCTTAAAGAAATAGTGCAGGAAGCAGAAAGGATAGCTTCTCCCAAAGGAACTTTCAAGGAAAGGAAGAGGCCTCATAGGTTTGGAGGCTATGTTGCACTGATGAGAAGCATTAGTGATTCCGAAACTTCTTCATTTGAAGAAGCATATAAATTTCAAGTATGTAAGGATTCCATGCTTGAGGAATACAAATCTATTATAAAGAACAATGTTTGGGACATTGTGTTGAGGCCAAAAGACAAATCATTGGTTTCTTCCAAATGGATCTATAAGATCAAACATGCAGCTGATGGAAGTGTGGAAAAGTTCAAAGAAATATTTGTAGCTAGAGGCTTCACTCAGAAAGAAGGAATCAACTATGAAGAGACATTTTCCCCTGTATCTAGGTATACCTCGATTCAAACTATTATTGTTTTAGCTCTCGTTCATGGTTGGAAGCTACATCAGATGGATGTAAAACCAACATTCTTGAATGGAAAGATTGAACATGAGGTATTTGTAAAAAAACTAGATGGTTTTGTACTACATAACAAAGGCAATCATGTATGCAAGCTAAGGAAGGCCTTGTGTGGTCTTAAGCAGGCTCCCAGAGTTTGGTATGACAAGATTGATGGCTTTCTTAAAAGCCCGGGATTTCAGAAAAGTGATGTTGATGCAAATCTGTACTTCAAGGTAAGAGGCAACCAACCTGTTATACTAATACTGTATGTTGATGATATATTTATAATATGAGATGAAGGGATAATAGCTCGGTGTAAGAGGGAGATAACCTCATAATTCGAGATGAAAGACTTAAGCTTGATGCATTACTTCCTAGGATTGGAAGTATGGCAAAGACAGGGCGAGATATTTCTAGCACAAGGAAAATACACAGTGGATGTACTAAAGAGGTTTGGTATGATGGATTGAAAATCCATGTCTAATCCAATGATTACGAACCTGAGGAAGCTGCATGATTCTGATACATGTTCAGATTTGGTGGATCCCACCATGTATAGGAAGATGATTGGATCATTGATGGACATGATCCACACTAGGCTAGATATATGCTATGAAATAATTGCAATGAGTCAGTTAATGACTGAACTGAGATAGAGACATTGGGTGGAAACAAAGCACATCTTGAGATATCTCAGAGGGATCATTACTTATGGTCTGAGATATACATCCAGTGGTGGTTTATTTCTTCATGGCTATGCAGATGTTGACTGGGAAGGAAGCCCTGTGGATCAGAAGAGTACTTTCAGATACTACTTCAGTTTAGGATCCACTATGATCTCTTGGTCAAGCTGGAATTAGGGATCCATTACATAGAGTACAATATAGGTTGAGTACATTGCAACAAGTGATGCTAGAAAGGAAGCAGTATGGCACAGAAAATTAGTTTCTAGGTTGTTTGGTGACAAGCTCGAGATGACGGTGGTTCACTGTGATAATCAAAGTTGCATACAATTGACAGAGAACCCGATATTTCATGATAGGTAAAAACATATTGACATGAGGTACCACTAAATAAGAGACTTGGTCTAGAGAAAAACTCTAAAGTTACAGTACATAGCCACGAGCGGGTAGGTAGTTGATATCCTGACCAAGCCTCTGACCTCGAGACAGTTTGTGCCGCTGAGAGGAAAGATTGGTGTGGCTGAGAATGACTCCCTCACTGAGAGGGAGTGTTAAATTTGTCAGCATCAACAGTCCTTCTCCAATGAGAGGCCATATGGTCCACCCTAAGGCTAGCTAGGGAGATTTGGAGAATCAACTAGTCTTGTGAGGTATTGAAAAAAGCCACGACGAATGTACAACCTCTATGAGTCAAACCAAAATTTAGGACAAACAAGATGCTATGTGAGTCTAATGCAAAAGTCAGGGGGAAAATACAACCTCTGTGAGCATAGATAGTCTAGTGAAAAATTCAGGGCGAACGTACAACCTTTGTGAGAATAGACATACTAGTGAAAAATTCAGGGGGAACATACAACCTCTGTGAGCCTAGTCAAACCTTGTGATCCATGAGCAAAATTCAAGGCATATATCAAAAGTTAGGATGAATATAAAATTCTTATGAGCTAGAAACAAACTATATTCCAAATATTGCAAATGATATAAATGTATTGATCTAGTGCATTGGCATGTGTAACATTATCCACCATGAAGAGAATTTCGAATTTCCTTGTAAAGAGTCGAGTTGTAATTGAAGTCTCAAGTCTAGCTCTATTTTCAAACAAAAGTGTAATGATGAGTTGTAACTGAAGTCTCAAGTATAGTTCTATTTTCAAACTAAAGTGTAATGTTGAGTTGTAATTGAAGTCTCAAGTGTAGTTCTATTTTCGAACTAAAGTGTAATGTTGAGTTGTAACTAAAGTCTCAAGTCTAGTTCTATTTTCGAACTAAAGTGTAATGTTGAGTTGTAACTGAAGTCTCAAGTCTAGTTCTAT
>SNQJ01S0154325.1:18319-31459 GCA_010110895.2 Picea sitchensis
GCAATGTATAATCCCCAAAGTTGAACCCCCAATTATTCTGTAAAACTGATAGGCTTTATATCCTTTATAAGAAGTTTCATATCCTCAAAAGATGGATCTGATAACCTCTTCTCTTATCTCAAATTCGAATTTGTGAGGTGGCTGGAAAAGACAGAAATTTCTGGAAATATGCTTCTCAAATATTGACCCATATCTCTCCAACCAAAACTGCTGTGTACAAACTAGAAGATTATTTTGTATATTGGTTTGTTTTGAGAAAAAACCTCTCTCAGTTCTTTGATATTCGTTTTCATTTTCCCAGGATCTGCATTTCAAAAACATGTTTCAAACAGGGAAATTCTGAGATCCGAAAATTAGGGCTCAAAGATGAATTCGATTCTCCCAATCTATGACACCTGCTGGAAAAATGAGAGATTTTATTGTTATTTGACATGTTAGAAACAAAAACCTCGGTCCGTTTCTCAAAATGATTCTCCAATCGCTTAGAACCATCATTTGAAAATGATGACTCAGCGCAGTAAAACCAAACGTTTCTACACTTTCGGTGGCTAAAATAGCCCCGAATTTCGGGTTTAAGCTACCAAAAGATAGGGATTTCGGTGGCTTAGAATCCATTTTGGGAAGGCCTTTAGCCACCGAAACTTGGGTTTTGGCTTTTTTGAAATAAAAACCAAATCCAATGTTTTTCAATCTTTATTACAAACATAAGGCTCTCAAAAATGAACCTTAAAACATTTAGAAATGTATTTTTCAATGACTTACTATCACCTAAATAAACAAATTTGACTATGTTATTTGAGGAGATAACAACTTCTTCTCATCCTCTTGCTATATCACCTGTTGGATTTTCCAGAAATTTAAAGTTTGGGAGTGTTCCTGTTGATTTCTCCCCTCCTAGTATCGGATTGGAGGAAGAAAGATTTGACACCTGTTGGAACAGGGGAACCCAGTTTTCAACTCTAACAACACACCAACAAGCCCTAACTACTGGCCCTTTCGGAAACACCTGCAGAGAAGATGTAGTCTCACCTGAAGTAGCAATAGGGGGTTGCATGACATAGGTGTCTACAACCATAGGGAATTCAAAGTGGGTCCAAACAACACACAAAGAGATAGTTATTCTTTACCAACTTAACTCTACTTCACACAGTTATATCTCATATCTAGCACAATAATGCAATAACAGAATAACATAAATAAAAGAACACAACATCAACCACAGAGGACAACAAGATATAGGTGGTTCAACCTCTCCCTAGGGATACGTCCAAAGAACTACGTCTCTTGATATATTATATGGAAACATACAGTTTTGTTTGTGCACTTCGCTTGTAGATATCTCTATATTTCTCTTCTTTTCTCACTTCCCTACACACGTAGTTGCAAGGTTGATCTTCGCACCCAGCTAAAKATCTTACAATACAAGAATATTCTCACAACACCATACTCTCCTCGCGCAACAACAATAATCAGTCTCTTAACTCACAATCACCAACCCTTATTCTCTCATATAGGTATTTATTTATACATTATAATGACTCTTGGACAACCTTAGACTGAAGMCTAAGTGTCATAACCCTAAATGCCAAAACCCTAGGTGTCTAAAACCCTAGGTCCACTTAACCTGCATTTTCAGGGCTTCGCCAGCCTATMTTTTTGTCTTCTCCATGATGTTCTCCAAAGGTCATTTATGCCTTCTTCCACTTTTTGATTTGTTCATGATCCATCTTTCCTTGCTGATCTATCTTCCTCGATATTCTCGTTCAAAGGCTCATTTTYCCTTACTTCTCTCTTTCATTTCTTCTTCTTTGACCACTTCGACCCATTCTCAGTCAATGTGCCTTCCGTATAGTTCATACTTCTCCTTTCTTCCTTAATCCTCGCTTTCTTCCATAACCAAGGGCCAACAAGCCCCCAACACTCACTTGTGACTCTTCCCGAGGCACTGCAGGTCTAAACCTTTTGTTTCTCTTCAACTTCAGACTGTGCGGAGCAACCTGTGCCCTCTGCTCTATCCCCCCTGTCATTTGCAAACTGTATTTTCTGTGTCTTGTACCCAGTTTCAACTGCACCTGGTACCTAGACCCTTCCTCTTATACTTTTACTGAGAGATACGAGGTAGTTGGTTGTCATAGTACAATTTCAACCAACTCCCATTCATTAAACCTTCCTTCCATTCTCCATTCAGGGTCTTCAAATGTCCATCTCCTCCTTTTGTAACATAGGAAACCTCATATGGCCCAATCCAATGTGTCCAGAAATTCCCTGGATTCTTCATGAACTTGCTGTCATATATCAATACCAACTCTCCTTGTTTGAATGTTTTCCTCTTGATATGCTTGTCATGGTAGGCCTTCTCTCATTCCTTTTGCACCTGCTGATGGAATCCTGCAATAAACCTATGTTCCTCTAGTTCTACCAATTGTGCAAGCCTGTTTTGAACAATGCCAGTGTCATCCATATCTATGAATGCTACAATTCTTAAACTAGGAACCAAATATTCCATAGGTACCACTGATTCCAGACCATAAACCAACTTAAAGGGATTCTTCATTGTCATCTTCTTGAAAGTGGTTCGATATTCCCATAGTACTGTTGGCACTCTCAAATCCCAATCATATATGTTCACACTGCAAATCTTCGTCAACGTTGTCTCCAAGATATTATTGAAAGCTTCGATTGTTCCATTTGCTTGTGGGTGGTATGGCGTACTCTTCTAATGATGGACGTCAAATTCCTGATTTAAGGATTCAATATTTGTATTAATAAAATGTGTATCTTGATCGCTCATAAGGGTCTTCAGGTATCCAAATCAGGTTATGATATCAACAAATATGAACCGCGCAACTGTATTTGCACTACATTCCTTAACTTCTCTTTCTTTTTCCCATCTGGTCAAATAATCTGTTCCAATGATTATGCAACGAGCTCCTGTGTGCTTTCCTAGTGGGTTAATAGGGCCCACAAAATCGATATCCCATTTCTCAAATGCCTATAATTTTATTTGAGGGGCTAAGGGCATCTCATCTCTTTTGGAAGTTTTACCGACTCTTTGACATACATCGAAGGCTMTATAGTATTCCTTAGCATCCTTYTGTAGTGTGGGCCACCAGAGGCTAGCTCTAAGAACCTTTTGCGTTGTTGTGTTTCCTGCATAATGTCCTCCTGTGATGCCTTTATGTGCTTCTTCCATAATCAATGGTCATTCTTCCTCCATAATTCATATCCACAAGATCTCATCAGGTCCCATCTTATATAGTTGTCCAGCTATAAGTAAAAAATCTGCAGCACGAACTACCAGTCATTTCTTCTGAATGACTGTATATTCGTGAGGTGTCGTTCTTGTTGACAAGAACTAAACTATATCAATGAAGTGATCATCAACCTTTTTTATCGCCAAAAACGGTGCATATGGTAGTGTATCCTCCAAACTGGTAGGTTCCTCTCCATGTTCTAACCTAGACAAGTAGTCAGGTCCCTTATTCATTCTCCCTGGCTTGACCACAATCTCAAAATCATATTCCTAGAATAGCAGTAGCCATCTGCATATTCTCCCCCCCAACACTGGCTTGTTGACTAAATATTTCAGTGTAGAGTGATCAATGAAAATCTTAAAATGTCCTCCCAGCAAGTAGTGTCTAAACTTCTGCAACACGTACACCATGGTTAAGCCTTCTCTTTCAGTAGTAGTGTAATTTATCTCAACTGTAGAGAGCTTCCTACTAGCAAAGGCTAATGGATGGTCAATATCTCCTTCTGCTGGTTGTGCTAACACTTATCCTAATTTAATAGATGAATCATCGACATGCACATGAAATTTCTTACTCCAATATGGGAAAACCGCAATGGGCACAGTGACCATTTTTTGTTTCACTCTGTCAAAGCTCTGCTGACATTCCTTTGGCCATTGAAATTGACAATGTTTATTTAAAATCTTTTCCATGGGTGTTTTTATCTATTCATAGCCCTTAATGAACTTTCTATAGTATCCAGTATGTCCCAACGTATTGCACAATTGTCTAGCTGAAGTAGGAGGAGGCAGATCAACAATGATGGCAATCTTGGTAGGATGTACCGACAGTCCTTGCTTACACACAATATGGCCTAGCAGAATTCCAAAAGGTGAAAAGAAAATACATTTTTTTAGGTTCAGGGCAATCTGGAATTGTCTTCACTTATCCAACATTAGTTTCAAACATTCAATATGATTTTTTAATAAGCTAAAAACAGTCCAATCATCAAAATATGCTTCCAAACATTTATGTAAAAATTCCTTGAATTCTTCGAACACCACCCTAGAAAAGATGGTTGGTGCATTGTTCAATCCGAAAGGCATCACTATGTACTGGAAAGAACCCCATTCTATTGCAAATGTGTTCTTATGGTGGTCTTCCTTAGAAATCCTGATCTGGTGATAACTTGAAAATCCATCTGTGAAGGGGTAAACTTCCTGTCCTCCTACATTATCTAACACTTCGTCAGTAAACAATGTAGGTAATGGATCATGTAAACATGCATCATTCAGTTTCCTTAAATCTACATATATTCTGATCTCTCCTGACTTATTATCCTATACCACAATAGGGCTAATCCATTTTGATTCTTCAACAGGTTCTATGATTCCTGCTTCCAACATTCTGTCTAATTCAATCTTGACTTTTTGTTTATATTTGGGGTTCATTCTGTAGGGTCTCTGCTTGACTGGTCTTGCATCGGGTTTTAAGGGATATTCATTTCTCCCATAGGCCCTTTAATTCCCTTCATGTCAGTGAACTTGGTTGGAAACAAGTCCCAATATTCATGCAGTAATTATGTGATCTTATCAATGGTAGAATCATCCCAATAATCTCCAACGTTGGCTAACTTAGGTGCTTGCTCTGTTCCAATGTTAACTTTCTTGATTTTAATTGGCTGTCCAATGAAAGGTAGGTCAACTCCTAGCCCTTCTATGTGTTACACATTATTTTCATCACCCTTATGACCGTCAATGATGCAAACCTATTTGTTTCCTTCAGAGGGGCCAGTGGCCTGAATTCCTAAAGAAAGAAGGGACAAGAACTTTCTCTTAGAGAAGAAGTTGTATTTTCCTTTGTAAAAACCCTATTTTGGAGGATTTCCATAGGTTGCTATATACGCAGGGTGTGTAAATGCTTGATTTCTGCAGGTTTCTCTATAGCTGGGAAGAGGAGTTTCCGCATGTTGCACTATAGCTAGGCTGCGGCGGCCTCCTATACGTGGGAAAAATGAGCATCTTCTTAATGCTTCTAGAAGGAGAAGCTTCTATAGTGAGGTGGCCTTTGAACGGTTTGGATCTTACTCACTTTCATGATTTAGTGGGATCATCCTAACCTCCTTACCTTATCCTCTTCAACTTATAAAAGGAGAGGAGTTCTCATGGAGAAAGTTAGTTGGTTTTGGAGCTTGGTTTTTGTAGTTGAATTTGGCTTGCGATTGTTAGCTTGGTTAGATTGGCTTTGAGCTTTGCTTTGTCAAGATATATTGTGAGTAGCTATCAAATCCATGGTCTCAAAATTATTGGAGCAAGAAGTGTGTGGGAAGCAAGGAATCGTTGGAAGGAACCTTACGACATCAAGGCATCCGACTGTAATCTCTCTTCCTATTATTTATATAATACAGTGGCATGTTTCTTTCCCATAAAATCATTAGAATTTTATTACATGACTCCTTGATCACATGTGTAGGTTTTCATTGAATCTACTATTGTTTCTTTCACTTTGGTTGGTTTGTGTCATTGCAGATCTGATTTCACAAGAGCACTGGAGCGAAGTAGGGACAACAAAGATACAAGGAAGCGATATATTAAGGTATGTCATCCATTCCTTCTTTGGTAGTAAATTCAATGATTGCAACTTAGGGAAGGCGTCATGTCCTGTCTTGTTTTGTTCTAAATCTAGGTGGATCTAGGGAGATTAGTTTATGTTTGCATTTACTGATTTATCCTATAACACTATGTCTCTTTGTCCTTCATCTTCTAAGATGTTCACATTTCTAGGATCATCGTCTTCATCAACATTGATATTGTAACAGCCTTGCAATTTCTGAAGAGGTGTAGTCCATTCATCTTCTTCTTTCTCCAAAGGGAAATTAGGTGCCTTTGCAAAGACATTTTGTCTTACAACTTGTAAAGCTTGATCTATTGTGGGGTACTGAATCTCAAATAAAAATGTAGCTACAAATTTTTGAGTCATACCGTACCAATCTGAAGTGGTGAGGTGCAGTTCTGCTTGAAGATACCAATTGATAGGTGTTGTGTCCAAAGTGTTAATGAATTTATTCACCCACTGTTCTTGAGGAATATTTCTCTAGGATTCCTCACAACTTTGCACATGTTCCTTTGGGAAGCTATGACCTATGTATCAAACTTTTCACCCTTCGGCTTGTTCTGAAAAGTGCACTGTCATCAAAGTGCGACATTGCACCCACTCCTCAATGTTCTTTTTGTTTGTTCCCCACCATATCACTGACGTTTCTTTCAAGGATTCATCCAGTGCCAAAAGTATTTGTTGTACTAGTACACTTTCTTCAAATTCCAATAAGAAAGTTTCTAAATGATTTAAACCATCAAATGTGGGCGGGTTACTTACTTCTGTGCCAATCCAGTGAACTTCCTGGGTAAATCTGGCACACCTCTGTGCATACACTTCATACATTTTGTTCTCCCGGTTCTCCAATGCATCTTCAGAGTCTGATGAGCATGCACTGTCACTTCTCCAACTTAAATTCCCATATTTCATAGGATTAATGTAATCTTGTTGTCTTGCTATTAATTTATATATATTTTCTAGCTCGTATGCACAATCTTCTTCTCTAATGGGTTCTTTGTATCTGCGGCCTTCATCAGGATCAAGAAGTGCAATGAACCTAAGGCCATCACCTTCAAATGTCATTCTTATTTTCTTTAAGTCAACAATAATGGAATTGTTGAAATCCTAATTAATTCCTAACAACACAAGATAAGGACAACTATCATCAACTATCTCAATCACCTCAAAGTCCGAAAACATCCTTACCCCGTCAATGTCCATAGAGACATGCTATAGTCTTCCAAAGGGACTTACTTCCTACTGATTAGCCATCCTAATTCTGACAAGGGAGTAAATCAACTTAGGTTTTCCCATCAGTGCCCGCGTCTTCTTCGTCATAACATTGACTTCTGAGCCTAAGTCGAGGACCACATAATCTATGTCATAGTCTCCAATCTAAGCATTAAGGTGTATTTCCTTGTTTGTCCTTCTCTTCCTAGATACTTGATGTATTACTTTATTCATCAGAGGATCTACCCTCCCTACCTCATATTGTCTAATCAAGTATTGTAATTCTTGCACAACTCTTTCATCCTTAATAAAATTAGTGCAAGTACATAAGAATTCCATAATCTTGCTTACCTCTTTTCCCTCTTCAGGTGAGGCAGACTGATCAAATGATAGAAACATTCCATATTCTCTCACTTCTGGTTGTGTCTTTGATGAATAAGCCTGATCTCTTCCAAATTCTCTTCTTTCCTCTTCAAACGTCCACTTTTCTTTCCTCGGATCAAACATTGGTGTCTTCTCTGCATCTCTTTTGACCCTTGATTCTTCTGTAGTCTTCCCTTGGGTCACTTTGTATTCTCTTGTAATAGCGCCTCCTCTAGTGATAATAGTGACTCTGGGATCCTCTTCGCAAGGTTCTGCTGATATTAGTTGTACATCCTGGTTTCCTCCTCACCTATCCTGATGTTTCACTAACAATGATGGACAATCCTCATTAACATATTCAAATGAGTTGCAGTAACTGCAAGTGGTACAAGGGTTCTAATAGTCCCTTTCCAAGTGGCCTAGTTGTGCACAATTATAAAAAATGATCTAACCTCGACCTCGACCCATGCCTCCTCCTCGTCCTCTTCCTTTGAATCCACCATGAGGGTTGAAGTTTCCTCTTCTCGGGGAATTAAACTGCATAGAATTTCCCTCATGCTGCATCTCTCCTTGAATCCTATATGTATCTCTTGACCTTTCATCCAAGAGGTCATAAGCCCTACAATCCTTCTCATCATGCCTCATAGATTTACAGAATCTGCAGTAAATATTTGTAGGTGCCTCGACATATTTTTGCATGTAATAGCATTCACCAGGGAAATTTCTATTTCTACATACCTCACACCAGGGTAGAGTAACCTGCTTCAAAGGGCTCAGAGCTCCAGAGGCCAAGTATTCATTAAATAGGGGACAATGTTCCTTGTCATGGCCCTTTGACTTGCATCTGATACACCATATGTCTTCTCTTTTATCTTTTCCCTTTTTTTTCTTCATATATTCAACCTGCAGAGATAAGCTAGTTAGATGACTCAATATTTGACTCATACCTGAGTTGGATTCTTCCATAGGGGATGATTCTAGTTTCATGGCGATCTTTAACGCCTCAGACTGTGAAGAGACCTTCTGCTGTATCAAAGGAACTCTGATGTGTGGTAAGAGGGAAGCAATGAAACATTCCTTATTCTGCTCATCTGGAATATGAAAAATCAAGCGGCCTGCCAAGGTTTTAAACCTCTGATCCAAATCCCAAATAGGTTCAACTACTCTTTGCTTTATTTCTTTCATTTATGTTATGCACTGCGACTCTGAATTGGGTTTATTGAATTCTACACTCAACACATTATTGATATTGCTTAGTGGTTTAGGTTGTACAACTCCTTTAAAAAACTTCATGTAATAGCTCAATGCGTAGTCTCTCAATGTAGTACTGAACGGGGCTCTCTTAACAACTTCATCACTGACTTTCTTGATACTTCATATAGCTTCGCATAAAAACCAGTGTTGGTCAGGATCTTCAGATCCATCTCCTCTAAAGATAGGTAACTTCATTTCATCTTCCATAGATCTTCCTAGGTTTCTTGATTGAGTATGTACTAAACTGCTGGTAACAGTGCTTTGAGTGCTCTAATAACTTGGACTACTCTGGTTACTTAGCACTGCTAAAAAAATAGGAGGATTAATAGTACTTACTTCGACAGTCGACACAGTTCCTGAAGTTTTTTATTATTCTCGGCGAGGTTCTTTAGTCTTCTCGTTCTCTTCCCCAGTGGATACTGACTCTTCCTTGCTCAATAAATCTTCTTCTTCTCCACTGTAGAACCCTTCGTCCCATGCCAGTGGTTCATGGCTATGCTCAAACAGGTTTACCAGAGGAACCTCCTTGAACGTTCTCCCACTGCGTGTGTGTCCCACCTCTATGTCACTGTTGTTGTCTGAGTTATTGAAAATTACCTTTTCAATCTGACCAATTACTGTATCTTTAATATGTTCTTCTCATACAATAGCATCTCGATCTTCAACTTCAAAAAGTGTAAAAATTTTCCTCTCGGTCCCTTAAAGAAATATCTCTCTTCCTGGCTATATGACTGTACTCTGTCAATAGAAAACTCGGTAATTTACCCTCCAATAGTGTTATCAAACCAATGATCTACTGCTCTTGACAGGACATTATCAACTCTCTTGACCTTCTTGATCAACGCCGGCGTCCAAACCATAGGTGGTCTAGATCTGATCTCAAATTGGGTATCTGTTAACCTGGTTAACCACTCATATAACTCCTTATGAACTCCTCCAAAGAAAATATCGTGTATGTCGGTGAAGATGAACATTCCCAACCAGTCTTCAGTAATAAGATTAGAGTTCTTTTTCTCAGCTTCAACGAAGTCCCTTTCTTGTTCTTCTATCCACTTCTGAATCTATGTCTTCGATGGAAACCACCTTGAAATTCCCTCAAGAATATCCTGGTCTCGACAATGGAACCATTTGTTGGCATAGGGGTAGACCCAGGGTTCAATTCTAACAATGCACCAACAATCCCTAAATACTGGCCCTTTTGGCAACACCTACAGAGCAGATGCAGTCTCACCCTAAGTAGAAAAAGGTGGTTGCAGGACACAGGTGTCTACAGCCAAAGGAAATTCAAAGTGGGTCCAAACAACACAGAGAGAGCTAGTTATTCGTTACCAACTTAAGTCTACTTTGCATAGTTATATCTCATATCTAGCACAATAATGAAACAACAGAATAACAGAAGGAAAAGAACACAACATCAACCACAGAGGACAACAAAATATACATGGCCCACCCTCTCCCTAGGGCTACGTCCACATAACTACGTCTCTTGATATATTATATGGAAACATACAGTTCTTAATGTGCACTTAGCTTGCAGATCTCTCTCTCTTTCTCTTATTTTCTCCCTTCCGTGCACACCCAGTTGCAATGTTTATCTTCGCACCAAGTTGAATATCTTACAATACAAGAATATTCTCACAACAACATACTCTCCTTGTGCAACAACAATAATCACTCTCTTAACTCACAATCACCAACCCTTATTCTCTCATATAGGTCTTTATTTATACATTAAAATGACTCTTTGACTACCTTAGACCGAAGCTTAAGTGTCAGAACCCTAAATTCCAAAATCCTAGGTGTCTAAAACCCTAGGTCCACTTGACCTGCGTTTTCAGGGCTTCGCCAACCTGTCTTTTTGTATTCTCTGCGAGGTGCTCCAAAGCACTCGTTGACGTCTTCTTCCTCTTTATGAGTTGTCCATGATCCATCTTTCCTTTCTGATCTATCTTCCTCTATCTTCTTGTTTAATTTCTCTTTTTCCCTTACTTTGTTCCTTCTTTTCTTCTTCTTTGACCACTTCGACCCATTCTCAGTCAATGTGCCTTCTACACATTTCGTAATTTACATTTATTCCTTAATCCTCTCTTTATTCCATAACCAAGGGCCAAAAACACCCATGTTTCCCCTGAAGTTGTATCGTTGTTTAGACCCAATACCTCATAAGATTTTTCCACTATGGGCTTTCCCAAACCTCCCCCTATTAGAGTTGCTACATTAAGAGAAGGGGAAACCTTTGTTCCCTCGATCCCCATATATTTCTCTACAAAACCTCAGTTGTTTCCATTTTCTCCCAGAAGCATAGTTCCAGTATCCCCTGTTCAAACTCCATCCCCTCCTAGTTCTCCTTCAGTTCACATCCCAATGGTAGGTGCTAATCCCCCTAGGAATAGAATGGATGCCATAGTAGCTGCTAGATATGCCCCTCTTGTCTTGCCTCAGCCTCTAAATTCTCTCCCAACTGGTGGATACCTTAAGTAGTTGCCTAAGTTCACAGGTGAGGAATACATAACTACATAGGATCACCTTGCAACCTTTTATAGTTATGAAGACAATTGCGTCATTGTAAATGAAGATGTATGGATGATAATTTTTGTTCATAGCCTTGATGGAGAGGATAGGAAATGTTTTAGGCCCTTGGATCCTAGATAATATGATGGGATTGAAGCCCTAGATGATGCATTCTTAAGACATTTGGGGGATAAAACATATTTCCTTTACTATATTACAGAATTTGGATCACTTAAGAAAGGACAAGGGGAGTCTGTTTCTGACTTTTCAAAGAGGTTTAATAAAATGTATAATAAGATTCCTACTGAGATTAAACCTACATAAACCTCTGCCAAAATTACTTATGCTAGTGATTTCGACCCTGATTTATGCTTCATGTTAAGAGAAAGAAGAGCTACTTCCTTGGCTCATATGCAAGATGTGGCCCTGGAAGTGGAGTCCAATATATTGGCAATTGACAAACTTAGGAGTAAGGCTGATAAATATAGAGGAAATGGGAGGTTTGAAGATTCAACCTATGGTTCCTCTGCTGCCCACCCTCAAGTAGACGAATAGACCAATATGGTAAAGTCACTTTCTGTTGAGGTGGAAAGGTTGAAACTATAAGGAAATAAGAGCTATAGGAATCCCCCTAATGTTGAAAATAGGGGTAACTTCAGAAGACCAAATAACACCCCTTAGATTATCCAAAGAGATCAAAGAATCAAGGATAGGGATGATTAGAGAGACCAAGTCGCTCTCCAAAATAAACTTGTTACTGATGAATAAGGAGAGGAAGAAGAGGTTGATCCTAAATCCATTATCTTGGAGACACCTCCTCATTTCCCCATTTAACCCAATCTGCATATGAGGAGTCTTTCATGGACATCCAACTAAATGAGTTGATTAAAGGGGAGAAGACCAGTAGTAGTACAAATAAATACAACCTCAGGTCCAAAAATAAAGAAGGGAGACCTGACATTCTTGACCAGCCTACCAAAGTAGAAAATCTCGCTAAAGATGTAGCTGACAACAACAAATAAAATAAGGCACAAAATCCCTCACCAGTGGTCAAAGGTCCTGTCCCAAAAGTGAGAGAAATTCTGAATCCCCCCTCCTCTTTTAAATTTCAACATGTAATTCAAAAAATTAGAATCCCTATACCCCTTTCAGAGTTGGTCAATCATGAAGAATTCAAAAGGTGTGTCTCTAAACTATTGCAGTTTTAGCCTTCATCTCATTCCACAGACTCAGTCAATCTCCAAGATGAAAATCCTGCTGTCATATTGGAACCCTTGGTGGAATATAGAGATGATTCATCCCCTCCCTTCTATACATCACTAAAAATACATGATAAGGTGCTTCATAATTGTTTGATGGACTCATGGGCATCTCATAATCCCATGTCCAAAAATTTCATGACTTATACCCTCTTGACTCTACCATGACTTATATTCTCTTGACTTACCATGACTTATATTGTGTTGACTCTAGGAAAGTGAAGTGTCTTGGGGTCATCAAAGATCTGGTTGTGACCTTGTTTTAGTTTCCCATGAAAAGTGTGGTCATAGATATCATGGTGGTTGATGTTCCCCCCAAGTTTGGCATGCTCTTGTCAAGATCTTGGTGTTATTGGATAAATCCGTAAGTGCGGACACAAACCGATCTCCCTAGATCCACCTGGATCTAGAACAAAGCATGACAGAATAATACTCTTTCCCTAGATTTCGACTATTGAATATACTAGGAGGCAAGAACAAAGGACATACCTTATGATCACTTCCTATAGTCTTTGTTGTTCCTTCTTCGCTTCAATTCTCTTGTGCAGTCAAGACCAAGACAACACAAACCAACCAAAGTGAAGAAAGCACAATCTATTCAACAATCAATCTATGTATATGATCAAGGAGTTATACAATAAAGTGGAATTAGATTTATGGGAAAGGGACATATTACTGTATCATATTGATGGAAAGTA
>SNQJ01S0154327.1:0-22616 GCA_010110895.2 Picea sitchensis
AACCAAATTGCAAATGTTAGTGACAGTTAGCTAATTTAGCCCTGTCAAAGAATGATGAAGACCGTATGCAAGAAAGATTCCAGTATAGAAAATGGCGGAATCGAAGATCTGCTTCGACATAGCAGGTGGTGCCTGCATTACTAATCCCCGATCCAGCTGTGGAAATGGAAATGCGAGAACTTTGTGCTCGATTAGATGCTGTGGAGACATCATAGAGACGAGCTACTGATACAGGAGATGTAAGTGAAGCTGGAAGTGAAAATGAGGCTAGAGTCGAAGAATAAGTTGTAGCCTAAGACGCTGCAGAAGAAAGTCTATTTAGAGTCGTTGCAAGAATAGGGGCCAAAGCAAAAATGGGCATCCTGATGTACGAAGGCAACTTAGACATTGATGAGCTGCTAGATTGGTTTAGATCTCTGGATAAATACTTCGACTATGAATATGTCGAAGAAGACAAGAAAGTTAAACATGTTGTTACTAGACTTAAAGGGCATGCAACATTGTGGTGGGATGAACTGCAGGCTGACAGGCGTTGCAAAGGAAAGCAAAGAATCAAAAGATGAAATAGGATGGTTGCTAAGATGAAGGCAAATTTTATACCAAATTAATCTGTTTCGAAGAATGCAGAATTTGAGATAGAAAGGGATGTCTGTGAAGGAATACACTGAAGAGTTCTACAGGATAAACATTAGAGTTGTTCATCGCGAGAGTGATGATGAAAAGGTCACCATATACATGAATGGTCTGAGATATGACATTCAGGATGAGATGAGCATGGTGACAATCAGAAATGTGGAAGATGCTTATTATATTGCTCTGAAGGAAGAAGATAAATTGGCCCGAAAGCAAGATCAAAGGGGAAGAGGTAGAAGTCAGAGAAGAGGCAAAGAAATTGCCCAAGACAGAGTGCAGAAGCCCAAAGATGAAGAAAAGAAACCTCATGACTACCCAAAAAGAGGAGGAAGTTCACAAGGAAGACAGTATGTTGATAGAAACACTTTTCCACGAGCAAGAGGAAGAGGAAGGGGCAGAGGTGGTGAGATAAAGTGTTTTGTCTGTGGAAAGATCGGGCATAAATATTTTGAATGTCCTGATAGAAAAAGAGATGGAGGAGGAGAAACTCACATTTTAGAAGCGCGGAGGTGAAATGTTGAGGCAGAAGATGCAGAAGGCGGAAGATATTTAATGATGAGGAACATTCTCTTGAAGCCAGAGAAAGAGATGGAGAATCCAATCCAGAGGAACAGTTTGTTTAGAACTGTTTGCAAGACCAAGGATAGGGTATGCAAGGTAATAATGGATAGTGGAAGCACATACAACCTAGTCTCCGCAGAAATGGTGGAAAAGCTAGAATTGGAGATAGTTGCACATCCAAGCCCATACAAGATTTTGTGGTTGCAAAAAGGACATCAGGTAACTGTCACTAAACAATGTTTAGTTGAATTTAATATAGGGGGATATAGATATGAGATCTTATGTGATGTTATTCCCATGGATGTTTGTCATATTTTGTTGGGGAAGGCGTGGCAATATGACAGAAATGTTGTTCATGATGGAAGAAAGAATACCTATACCTTGGAGAAGAATGGTAGGATGCATATGTTACTGCCAATTGAAAACAAGAAGGCGAAAGCAAAAACAAGCCATACTATACTACTCATGAGTGGGAAGGACCTTCTGGATGAAGCCAAGAATGGTGAAGAAATGAAATTTGTTGTGGTTAGGAAACCTAGAGTCATCTTGACCAATACTTTGATAGATGATCTATCGGAGGAAATTTAGGAACTGCTGGAGAATTTTACTGATATAGTGGTGGACGATTTACCTTGTTCATTTCCACCCATCAGGAGCATAAGCCATCATATTGACCTTATACCAGTAGCGAGTTTACCAAACAAAGCAGCGTATAGATTGATGCCACATGAGAATGAAGAGGTTAAGAAGAAAGTCTAGGATTTGATGGACAAAGGGTTGATTATAAAAAGTTTGAGTCCATGAGTTGTACCAACAATGTTAAGTCCAAAGAAGGATGGTGGATGGAGGATGTGTACAGACTTAAGGACGATAAACAAAATCATCATCAGATACATATTTCCTTTATCGAGGATGGATGAATTGTCGGATTGCTTGAGCAGAGCAAAAAAAAATTCAAAGGTTGATTTGAAAAGAGGATATCATCAAATTAGAATGAGGGAAGGTGATGAATGGAAGACAACATTCAAGATGAATGAAGGGTTGTATGAATGGCTTGTCATGTTGTTTGGTTTGACAAATGCGCCAATTACTTTCATGAGGTTAATGAAGGAAGTCTTGAAATATTTCATTGGGAAGTTTGTAATTGTGTGTTTTGATGATATACTAATCTTCAGTAAGACTGAATAAGAACATCTGAAACACCTAACTCTAGTAATGAGGAGGTTGCAGCGAGAGAAGTTGCTGATAAATTTGAAGAAGTCGTCTTTCATGAAGAAAGAACTCATTTTTGGGGGGTTCGTAATCTCTTCGAATGAGTTGAAGATGGACCCTGAAAAGGTAAAAGCAATCAAATAATGGCCATCGTGAAAGAATATATTTGAGGTTAGAAGATTCCATGGACTAGCCAGTTTTTACAGGAAGTTCATCAGAAATTTTAGTGGAATTTCTGCACTAATGATGGACACAGTCAAGAAAAGACATAAATATTTTCATTGGACAGAGGAAGCAAAGAAAAATTTTAAGCTATTGAAGGGGAACATAACTGAACAACTAGTTCTAGTTCTGCCATATTTCAGTGAAACATTTCAAGTAAGGCGTGATGCAAGTGGGTTTGCGATTGGAGCAATCTTAAGTCAAGACAACATGCAGATTGCATACTTCAGTGAGAAGTTGAACGATGCAAAGAAGAATGATTTCATGTATGATAAAGAATTTTATGCAATCATACAAGTGCTGAAGAAATGGAGGCACTACTAGGTTTCAAAAAAGTTTGTCTTGTATAGCGACAATCACACTTTACAATTCATAACCAAACAGGAGAAATTAAACCAGAAACATGCAAAATGGGTTGAATTTATGCAAAAGCTTACTTTTGTTATAAAGCACATTTCTGGAACTGCTAACAAGGTTGTTGATGCATTGAGCATAAAATGTTTGGTTCTACAGGAAGTTCATGTGAAGACCTTAGGTTTTGATAGCCTTAAGGAAATGTATAGAGATGATCTAGATTTCAAGGATGCTTATGAAGCATGTGAGAATCCCGTATTAAGAGACAGAAGCCAATGGATTGAATATATGGTTCAAGATGGACTGTTATTCAAAGGAAATCAGTTGTGTATTCCGAAGAGTTCTATGAGAGAGAATATTCTAAAGGAAAAACATAGTGGGGGATTGGCTGGACATTTCGGCCATGACAAAACATTTGCCCAAATGAATAGTCTATATTATTGGCCAAGGATAAGGACAAATATCAAGAAATTTGTCAAGAAATGCAGAATTTGTCAGCATGCAAAGGGGAAAAGATAGAATACAGGATTGTCTCAACCATTGCCAGCACCAGAGAGGCCGTGGGATGCGGTAAGCATGGATTTTGTGTTAGGACTGTCAAGGACACAGAGAGGTTGTGATTCCATATTCGTGGTAGTCAACAGATTTTCCAAAATGGAACATTTCATTCCATGTCAGAAAACTAGTGATGCAACTCACATTGCAAATCTGTTTTTCAAAGAAGTTGTTCGACTTCATGGTTTACCGAAGAGTATTGTTTCAGACCGGGATACCAAATTTGTTGGTCATTTCTAGAGGATGCTATGGAAAAAGTTGGGGACAAATTTATCTTTTAGCTCAGCGTATCACCCTCATACAGATGGACAGACCTAGGTAGTAAACCGAAGTTTGGGAGATTTGTTGAGGAATTTAGTAGCTGAACATCACAGTCAATGGGATCAGATTCTTCCATAAATGGAATTTGTGTATAACGACTCACCTAATAGAAGAACAAGACAAATCCCATTTCAGATAATGTATGGAATGCAGCGAAGGGGAGTATCTGAGTTGAGGGACTTAGAGAAAAGTGAGTTCAGAAGTGTTGGAGCAGAAGATTTTGCAGCAGAGATGCAAGAACTCCACTATAAAATTAGAGAGCGGTTAAAGAATTCCAACCAGGAATATAAGCACAGAGCAGATCATCATAGAAGAGAGCTTCAATTTGAAGTCAAAGATTTGGTTTTAGCTCACTCGAGGAAAGAAATATTCTCAAAGGGAACATATAATAAACTAAAGATGAAAAAGATAGGGTCGTGTAAAATTTTAAGGAAATTTGAGGCAAATGCTTATGAGATTGAATTACCAGATGATGTGGGCATATCACTCATATTCAACATAGCAGATATGTATCCTTACAGAGCAGATGAACCAGATGGAGCAGAGAATCATAAATAAATTCAGTGGGTTAAGCAACTGCCTGTAGTTGAAAAGTTGCAGATGGAAAGGATAATTGATCAGAGAATTAGCAAGAAGACCCGAAGGAAGAAATATTTTGAGTATTTGATAAAATGGAAGGGACACCCGATTGAAGATGCCAGTTGGGAAATCGAAGCGGAGATCCAAAAACATGGACAAACGGTGCAAGAGCTCATGAACAGGAGTTCATGAATTTTTCAGCCAGAGGAGTATGATGCAGGAGCATCGTACGCAAGCACAAGAACGGAGGACAACTGGATATGCACCAACGCACATTTTGAAAGTGTTTTGAATTTAAAAGATAAAACATTAATGAAATACCTTGAAAGGATGCATTCGCATTTATGTTTTGAGTTGTAATACAAATCTTGAGTGGTTGCTCTCATCTATCGTTTAAATGAGGCATTTATTGTAATGAATGTAAGGTAGTTGTAGCTTTTAATTCTGATAAGATAGCTTGTAATGTAGGAGGGAAAAATATAAGAAATCTTCCTCACATGTATTGTAGTATCATTATTGTAATTGTAAGAGTTGTAGAAAAAGAGAATATAAGAACAAAGATTTCAGAAGAGTGTATAAGCAAATAGTTGATGCTATTGAACCCATGTACAAATGCACTTGGATTAATATAAGGAAGCTTTGATCCAATTTTCATGGTGTTTATGAAATCTTTTTACATCTATTGAATGGTATGCTTACAGTGAATTCGAGTCTTTGTTATACATTTGTTTCAATGCTATGTGTGTATGTATGATTTCATGTTGAATGTATGAAGTCCATGAGAAGAAGAGTATGAGTTTCAATTGTTTCTCGTCCTGATAATTCCTACAAGGAGTGCAGTGAAGGTCCGCAAATTGTGCGTTGACAAGTTATGAGTTTTATCTTAGAAAAAATCAAGAGAGATATTGTTGTTCTCATACCAGCAGAAGTGCGAGCGTAGCATAGAGCCGTGCAAGGAGTGTGCATGCAGGTTGAAGTCTTATGATTTTCCAACCCAAGTGAGGGGTTGAAGGATTTCTATTGCAAGGAGTGCACAGAAGAGGAAGACGTCAGATAACCATAGGTTATCGTGAGTGCCACAAGGAGTGTGCGCAGGGAACCCTTGAAATTCTTGAGTTTGCAGTAGAATCCAAGCTCGGGAGGGATAAATACTTTGAGGGACTCGAAGGAAGGCAGAAGGTTGAAGTCACCTCGCAGAGGTTGACCCCAGAATAATTGATGCCAACTCCTTTGGCTTGGAGCCATTGAAAATTTGAACGAACGGTGGATTTTCTCAGAGGAAGAAATACCGAAATTCCGTGAGCCATTTGATCTAGTAGATCAGTAGGAGGGATAAGGTTGATAGCCTTTCAGCGCACACAAGCCCAAAAGGAATAGTATCCATTGGATCTGGATCAACGAGAGTCGTTGATTTCTTGATCTCGGATCTCAACATTTCAGGAGTTAGGAGTTGGAGCATCGAGCTTGCGTTACACCAATAGTCCCGATATCGTGAAACGCGAAGTCGCGATGCGATCATGATCGTCGATCGAGGAGGAGGCACAGGACCGTCAGATCTAGTCCTGGGGAGCGGTCCCACATCAGGTTTCAGGCTTCGTGGATGTAGAGTGTTGGGTTTTATCACGCCAATACCCTCAAAATCGCGATTCACGAAATACCTTTTTGGGTAAAGGTTGTATTCACATTAGTTGGTCACCTGGGTAATACTTCACGCCTAGTGTTTGCTTGCACAGGCGTGGCTCCTAAGAAGGACCTTTGGTTACAAGTGTGAAGACTCTAGCTGGGAATCGAAGAGTCATTTCGACTCAAGGGAAGATAAAGAACAATCCTTAGACCGGGAGGTCAAGCAGAACCTGCCGAGGTAGGGGTGTTGCGTCACCTAGCAATAAGGAAGAATAAGTCTAATGTAAGAATACCTAATCAAAGCTTCCACTTCTAGAAGGATCTTCCTCTAGATGGTACTTTTGATAGAAATATTTAGTATAAATAGGAGTTGAGGGTATGATAATTTTTTGTCTAGAATATTATTGTAATAGAGCTTTGCTCTGTTGGAGGTTGTCTCCTCGAAGAGGCAAGTGAACATTGCTTTCAGTAATCAAAGTGCTCTTTATGGTGTTATTCTAGTATCATTTTGGTATTATTGTGGTGTTGTTCTTGTTATATTGTTGTTCATCTACCATTTCTAGCTATTTATTTTTGTTCTGCATAATTTTCTATATATGGAATATTACATACCGCGCAGAGCAGGTACAACACATTGGACAATGGCAGGTGTAGATCCAACAATAATATTACCAAATTTTCATGGGGATGGATCAGAAGACCTAAAGAAGAACCTATTTGTGTGTGAGTGAATATGGGAAGCAAAAAGAGTCATTGATGACGCAACAAAAGTAGTGTAGCTAGCAATAGCATTCAGAAACCGTGTGTTGGATTGGTATATGAGTCTAGCAGTAAACAATCCACAGGGTGCACCGGGAACAGTAGAAGAGATCAAGCAAGCACTGATCACAGAGTTTCAGAGGCCAAAATCAGAGGATCAGTTTATGAATGAGATGATTGAGGTTAGACAAAAACTAGGGGAGTCTGTATGGGACATCGATCATAAGTTCAAGACATTGAAAGGTAAACTGAACTATCCCATTTTTGACATGCAACACAAACAATTGTTTATAAATTCTTTGTTACCACACTTCAAATATCCATTGAGACAACAAAAATATCAAACCCAGGCAGAGGCACTGCAAGAAACAGAGAATCAATATAAGAAGACAAATCCAACTATAGAGGAGCTGAGGGAAGACCTGAAAAACTTGACAATGAAATTAAATCAGAATAAAAGTGGGGAGAAAAGAGAAGCAATGTGGTGTACCCTGTGTAGATCAAAAGGACATCACAAGAATGAGTGTCTGACATTTGTGCATTACCTAGGAGTAGGGATGACAAATCCATTACCTACAGGAGGTCCTTGGTGTGAAATATGCAAGACACATGGGCATAATCCTTATCACTGCCCTATGATGCAGAAGTATAAGACAAAACCGAAGAGTACTTTATGTAACTTTTGTAAGTCAGTAGGACATGAAGAAAAAAATTGTAGAGTTAATGAAGGAAAGAACCTCAGATGCATACATGATGCAGACTGAGTTGATGATAGGACAGACTGTGCCACAGTTTGGAAATGCACAAAAATTTCAAGAAGTGCCACAGTTCCAACAACCTTTGTAGTATAATCAGGCACCATAGTATCATAAACAGAACATGGATCCACAGGGGAACAAAGGAGGATTCAGAGGTAGAGGAAGAGGAGGAATGGGCAGAGGCAGAGGGCCTATTATCTGCCATAATTTTCAACAGCAAGGACACTATGCCAGACATTGTCCTCAACCAGTAGAAACATGTATGTATTGTCACGCAGCAAATCACGTGACAAAAGAGTGTCTGAAGTTAATGGCAAATATCCAGGAGAAGAGAAATCTAAATAACTAGAATGTCTACTGGATTTTTGCAGAATAAGGGATCCTGGGAGGAACATCAATATAGTGACTAGAGGAGGAGTGAAGATAGGAGCAGATGCATAGGATCAGAAGAAGGAATCTCAATGCTGGATTCAGAAGAACACTCAACTGCAATAGTAGTTTGATGCAAAAGAGAAGGAATCTTTCAAGGAATCAAAGAAGGAATTTTTGAAGGATAATGAAGCCTCCACATCAAACATTGCGTTGAGGTATGATACTCCTATTTTTGATATGACTCAGTCTTTGGATGATACTTACAAAGGAGAGAAAATAGAAAAAGTAAGTAACTTAAAGAATTTCCTGGAATCTTTATTTAAATTACTTAATGATAAGAATGACATGGATTTGTTTAAAAGCATGCTTGAGAAATATAGCATAGAAGAAGGGGTAGGAACATAACCAAATAAGATTAATCAAGTCCACAGAAAGAAAAGAACCAGCCAAGAGTTCAGATTGAATGCAAATATAGGGGACTTTAATATGAGAAATGTTATCCTAGACTTAAGATCAAATGTCAATATTTTTCCAAAGAAGACTTGGGAAGCAATGGGAGAACCTACAGTAGGGTATTCCAATATCCAATTGAAGCTAGCAAACTAGCAGAGAGTGATTCTCATAGGTAGATTGAAGAATACAACAATGGATTTAGATGGTGTATGCACCATAACAAACTTTGAAGTAATGGATATGGTGGATGAGTCTATATCATTTTGAGCACTATTGGGAATTGATTGGGCCTTTGATAATCATGCCATAATTAATTTAAAGACTAAAAAGATGATATTTGAAGCTGGGAACTTTAGGGTAGTAGCACCTTTAGATCTCTCATATTGTGAAAAATATGTCAAACCTGTGCCTGAAAATGTTCTAGAAGATAATGTGAACCAATTGTATAGGACTACTGCATAGGAAGAAGACTATGTGAATCCAACTGCAAATGGAGTACTCATTTGGAGGAGTATCAACTCCAACATGTCGGATTTGGATACTAGAGTAGAAAATTGGCAACAAATATTGCATGAAGTCTTTATTAGGAGGTGCGCTAGAGTTACACGCGCAGTAAGATGGGTTGGGACAGAAGTAAGATAGTTTCTCACATTTACTGAAGATGACAATTTAGAAAACTTCTTGACAGAGTTTGAATCATAGGTTTTGGATAGTCAGAGATTATTAGTGTTGGATATAACATTGAGGGACACACTTGCACAATGGTGAGGTGCACATAAGGAGGTTATTCAGCACTGGTATCATTGTAAGCGATTGATGCACATAAGATTTGGTAGGAGTCAGTAGGATAGACCCTTACAAAAGTATGATAGAAGAGGCAACCCAAGACATAATATAAATGATTTTGTCACTAACTAGAGATTGGTACCACCAGGGGAATGGACACACTAATTTATTCATACATTAGAAGGAATACCAAGTAATTGGTACAAGGAGAAGGAATTGCATAGAGAAACTGTGAGTTGGGGTGTAGTGCAACAAAACTTTATTAAGACTTTTGCATTTGGAAGTGAGAATCCATGGGTGGATCTAGCATTACAGAGGATCAAAAAGAATATATTTGAAGAGTATGGGGTAGATACAGTGACAGTAGACAAAGATTACAGAAAAGAAACACATGAACAACTAGTTTATTGTTATCAGGTCACAGAGGATGAAGAAGTAGAGGAAATCCCACATGACATACATATAGTATAAGGGGAAGGAGAAAGAGGGTTGGAAGGACCCTAGTTACAATCAGAAGAATTCACTGCACTAATGAATATTAAAAAGGTCAATATTGGGACTAAAGAAAAGCCCAAGATAGCCAGTATTGGGAATTACTGGGACAATGAGACAATGAAAAAAATAACTAAATTACTACGCGAGTATAGGGACTTATTCCCAACCACATTTTCAGAGATGAAAGGGGTAGCAAGATGATCCAGATTATTTTTTAGAACGAAATGAAAGCAAAGATATTACAATGAAATACAAATAACTATTTCCAGAAATAGAGAAATACAGTAATACACAATTTCTATTAATGAAAGAAATGTACAGAGACTATAAAAAATACAAAGTGAAAGACTCGCTAGAATGGTGGCAACTTATCTCTGAAAATAGATGTGACGGCTACTTGCATTCGCCAAAAGATGATTGTTACAATGAGGCTCCAAAGGCCTTTTTAACATAAGTAAAATCCAAAACCCTAACCGTGGAAGATGAAAAGCCAAAAGGTTTTCGGACCCCGATGGGGGTAGTTGATATGTCAACTTCCCGGGGGTGTAAATTTTGCATATGATCTTCATTTGGGGCACTCGATACACCGTTGGAAAGGTCCAACCGAGAAGAATGATTTTCGTTTGACCCAAGTCAGTGCCTTTAGTTATAATTTTGGCCCCAAATCCCAAAAAAACATCGTTTAGGGCCTCAAAATGTCCCCAAATTTTTGGAACCTGAAAAACTGCCAAGATGAAAAATTGTTTTTCGAGCCCGTGAAATAGGTGGGTGGCCACCGATATCCACCTAGATCAATCATCCCTCCTTAGGAAGAAATGGTCTCCATTCCATTGAGTTCCCGGGGGAGGGGGGGAAGCGTTTGCTAAATCTGAATCTTGGTGAGCTACTTGCCTTGCTGGAGAGGTTGTGCTACTTAGCTTGTTGAAGGTTGTCACAAACCTGTGGCTGGAAGGATTGGACCTTTTTAACCAGTCTGGATACATGAGATGACTGTGTGTAGAAAGAATCCTTATGGCTTGCTTCAATCTTGTCAACCTGCTTTTGTTGGACAGAAGGTGCTTGGACTGAGGTTGCAGTGGTTGCGGTGTTCTTTTGTTCACCTTTTGAACAGACTGTGAAGAAGAGGAATTTTTTAGTATGAGATACTACCTTGCGGCACTGTTTAGGTGGAACAATAGTCGAAACTACCTCTGGTATTCTGTAGAGATGACCCCCCAGAGAAACAATGACACTGTGGGGTCGAGACTTATAAACAACATGGCATTTTCACATATATGGTTGGCCCAATAGAACATCACAGACATCCAGTGGGGCAACATCACATAATACCTCATCCTTGAAGGGCTGGATACCGTATGACAATTAGCACTGCTGGCTGATACATAGATCTCATCCCTGGCGAAGCCACCCGATGTTGTATGGCTGTGGGTGTGGTGTTGTCGACAATCTCAACTTTTTGACGAACTCTGATGAGATGAGGTTCTTTCGGCTTCCACTATCAATAATAAAATGCAATGGGATCCCCTTCACACACATCTATGAATGAAACATGCGCTCCCCCTCTTCACAATTTGTTGGTTCTTCTGGTTGAATTGTTGTGGTCGCGATAATAGCAATGGGGTCTAAGTCGATTATTTGTTTTTTGTCAGTATTTTCTGAATCAGGATTCGACTCCTTTCCTTTGATCTCATCCGCCAATGATTGTTTTGAGTGACATTCATCGATGTTGTTCCAGGGGATTTTTTGGAAATCACACCATTTTCTGGTGTCCTTCGTCTTCCCGTCACCCTTCTTTTCCTGTGGCTTGGACTGGTTTTCGGGAGGTTGTTTGTTAGGGTCGTCTTTATCATACTTTAGTTGTTGCGGATTTGCAGACATGAACTCCTGTTTGTTCGGGTGCTTAAACTTCTGCTTGATTTTAACAACATATAGATAAGCAGTACCGAGTGATGAGATGTCCAGAAAATCCATTTCAGTTTGGATGTATCTGTGTAGAGCTCCACGGTATTTTAGAACCAAATTTCGCTCGAAGTGTTTGATACCCATCTTGGTGTGCAAGGTATGGAAGGTATTGGTGAACTCTGGCACTGCTTGGCCCCTCTCTTGTCGCAGTGCGGTCCATCTCATGTACTGGTCCTCATAGTTTCCAACAGGGTAATATTGTTCCTTTACCGCGTCCACAAAAAAATCCCAAGTGGGCTCGGCCCCGTATATTCCAGACTCCTCTGTGGAACTTTTCTCCCAGAAAGTTTCCCACCAATGTTTGACATGGGGGAGTGCCTTAAGGAGGGCGAAGGTGATATTTTCTCTGTCGGAAAAATTGTGATCAGAGAAATAACCTTCTCACATATTTAACCATTTTTTTAGGGCATCTGCATCTATCTGAACTTCAAATATAGGAATATCAAAATTGACATGTACCTTGAAAGGCAAGGTGCCTCCAAAGTGGTCTCTTGATGAAGATGCGTCTGTTGCTATCGACATGCGTTGAAGGATGTGGGAAAAATTCTCCATCATTTCGTCCCTTTGTCACGTGAGAGCTTGCTCAAGCAACATATTAATAGAATCATATGTTCTATCATTTTTCTTTTATTTTTCCATGGAGGGTTTATTGGGTGTGCAAGATCAATTTTCTTCAAGAGAGACAAGTTTGAGACCCAACTTGCTATACTCGGACCTTGTCGGGGACATGCACTGAGAAACGATCAAGAGCAGTCTGCTCTGATACCACTAATCCGGATTATTTTTTAGAACAAAATGAAAGCAGAGATATTACAATGAAATACACACAACTATTGCCAAAAACAGAGAAATACAGTAATACACAATTTCTATTAATGAAAGAAATGTACAGAGACTGTAAAAAATACAGAGTGAAAGACTCGCTAGAATGGTGGCAACTTATCTCTGAAAAGAGATGTGATGGCTACTCGCATTCGCCAGAAGATGATTGTTAGAATGAGGCTCCAAAGGCCTTTTTAACATAAGAAAAATCCAAAACCCTAACCCCGGAAGATGAAAATCCAAAAGGTTTGCGGGCCCCAATGGGGGTAGTTGATATGTCAACTTCTCGGGGGTGTAACTTTTGCATACGATCTTCGTTTGGGGCGCTCAATACACCATTGGAAAGGTCTAACCGAGAAGAACGATTTTTGACTGCTCTAGGTTAGTGCATTCAACAATCACTTGGACTCCAAATCCCCAAAAAACGTCGTTTAGGGCCTCAAAACGGCCTCGAAAGTTTGGAACCCGAAAAATTGCCAAGATGGAAAATTGTTTTTCGAGCCCGTGGATTAGGTGGGTGGCCACCGATATCCACCTGGATCACAGAAGAACTTGGATAAATGAAGATACCCCTCATACCAAATGCAAGGCAAGTTAGACAGAGACCATACATATTAAACCCCATCTATAAGAAAAAAGTTAAGGAAGAACTTGACAGAATGCTAGAATCAGGAATCATAGAGTCTATGGAAGAATCAAAGTGGATTAGTCCAATGGTGGTCCAAGAAAAGAAGACTGGAGGGATTAGGATATGCGTGGATCTGCGAAAGTTAAATGATGCATGCCTACATGATCGTTTTCCTACTCCATTTACAGATGAGGTGTTAGAAAATGCGGGGGGGCAGGGGGATAGGAAGTGTACTCCTTCACAGATGGATTTTCATGTTACCATCATATCGGAATTGCTTCGGAGGACAGGTACAAAACCACATTTGCAATAGAGTGGGGGTCATATCAAGACATAGTGATGCCATTTGGTTTAAAGAATGCACCAACAATATTTTCCAGAGTAGTAGTAGTTGCATTCAAGGATTTTATACATAATTTTTTAGAAGTTTATTTGGACAATTGGACAGTATTTAGTCTAGTGAAGGACCATGTAGAAATTATGAGGTTAATGTTAGAGAGATGTAGGCAATGTCAAATTTCCTTGAACATTAAGAAATGTATATTCAGTACATCGTTTGACATCCTACTTGGACACATTGTATGCAAACATGGCTTGATAGTAGACCCTGCAAATATTGTTGTTATTATCAATTTACCACCACCAAAGTCAGTGTGTCAGTTGAGAGCAACATTGGGTCACACAGGGTACTACAAGAAATTCATAAAGGGCTATGCAAAGATTAATGCGCCCATGGAGAAGTTACTAAAGAAAGACATCAGGTTTCAGTGGAATGATGAATGCCAAGAGAGCTTGGACATACTGAAGGAGAAAATGGTGACAACACCAATTCTGAGCTTTCTAGATTGGGCAAAAGAATTTCATGTGCATGTGGATGCTTCATCCATTTCACTTGGAGCAATATTGGCAAAACCAGGAGAAGGAAACATTGATCACCCAATATCTTTTGCTAGTAGAAAATTATTTGAGTCTGAGCAGAACTACAATACTACGGAAAGGGAAGGTCTAGCTATGGTATATTCCCTGCAGAAGTTCAGACATTATTTATTGGGGTAACATTTTAAGATGTTTACAGATCATTATGTTTTGAAACACCTAGTTAATAAGCCAGTGTTGGGGGAAAACATCTGCAGATGGTTGTTATTGTTTCAGGAATATGATTTTGAAATCATAGTAAAACCAGGGAAGTTGAATGCAGGGCCAAATCATCTATCAATAATTACTAATGGAGAGGAGCCAAAGAACTTGGAGGAGAATTTTCCCGATGCTAACTTATTTTCTATTCAGATTGTTGATGATTATTTTGCTAACATTGTTGGATTCTTGAGGACATGAATGGCTCCCAAGGAATTTATTGTCGCACAGAAAAAACAATTGGTAGTGTGTGTTCCAGACTACCAGTTGATTGCAGGTCATTTATACAAGTTGGGTGCAGATGGAATTATGAGAAGATGTGTGATGAAGCATGAATTCTCCATGGTGTTAGCAGAAGCACATGAAGGAATAGCTGGAGGGAAATACGCAGGAAAGCCTACAACACAGAAGGTGTTGCCTACATGATTATGGTGGCCTACAATACATAAGGACGCAAAGGAATATTGTCATACCTGTGATGTATGTCAGAGGGTGGGAAAACTATTCAGAAGGGATGAAATGTCACTTATTCCCCAAGTAACTTTACAAGTATTTGATAAATGGGTTGTGGATTTCATTGGACCCATTAATCCACCAACAAGAAGGTCAAGAGCCAAATACACCATCACTACGACATAATGCTTAACCAGATAGGCAGAAGCAACCCCAGTGAAGGACTGCAGCGTGGTTTCTCTGTGATAACGTGGTGACCAGATTTGGATGTCCTAGAATTTGGTTGAGTGATCAGGGAACCCATTTTATTAACAGAACAATTAAAGCTATGACAGAAGAATTCAAGATACATCATCAGAAGAGCACACCTTACCATCCCCAGACAAATGGTACAGTAGAATCTTTTAACAAGATTCTAGAAAATGCATTAACAAAGATTTGCAATGTGAATAGGCATGATTGGGATGTGAAGGTATCAACAATGTTATGGGCTTACAGGACTACTTGCAAGAAACTTACAGAACATACACCATTCAGATTGGTGTATGGGCAAGAAGCATTGGTTCCATTGGATTACTTAGTACCTAGTTTGTGCATTGCAGCAATCACCAATATGATAGAAGAAGGTGTTGTGCAAGAAAGATTGGATCAGTTTATGGAGCTGGAAGAAGTTAAGATTTTAGTAGGATTTCACCAAGAGGTACAGAAAGCGAAGGACAAAGCTTGGCATGATAGGCACATAAAGAAAAAAATATTTAAGGAAGGAGATATAGTTCTCCTCAATGACAACAAGTATTTACAGCACCCTGGGAAGTTCAAGATGCACGTAGGTCGAGGAGGAACAAAACCCAGCACAAGAGACTAAGCAGTCGGAGGAGGATGCGAAAAGGACAAAATCTGATGCATCCATGGGAAAAGGGACACAACAGGAAAAACATGCCACAGATTCAGTACAGCAGGGCCTAAACCAAGAAGAAGAATAGGAAACAAAGCACAAGGATGTACCAAAGGTTGGGGCATCCTCCTCACAAGGGAAGAAGAAAAAGCAAGTTGAAAGTAGTGCGCAAGGCGTACAATGCGCACAGGTGGACTTGGAAATAGTGATGCCACAAATCCCGGAGGGATTAAAGGCCGATGATGAGATGGTAGGAGGAGTAAACACCATCAAATACTCAGATCATGACGTCGTAGATGTCGTCAAATTCTTGGATTTGACACAACAAAATTATATGGAGTGTAAAGGAGAGGATCCATCAGGTGCACCATTGTTGGAACCTACCTAGTGAATTTTAGAACTTTACAATACAGGGATCATGAACATGTTAGACATACGCATTTTGGGCACGGTAAACACATCATTGGATGTGTGAAACAACTCCTAGCAAGGGTGCATGGAGGAATTTTATAGATGGGTAGGCCAGTGCCTATCAACATGGACTTAATTGCAGTTATCACTGGACTACCCACAGATGGGGAGAAGCTAGAGAAATACCTGGAAGATAAGACAAAGGAAAAGGCCATCTACGATGAGATCAAAGCAAAATATGGCACGAAGAGAGGAAATAGGGGAATTAGAATCAGTGACATCAATGATCCTGCGACAAGATTTTCCACAAGGTTGCTAGGGTGTAAACTGATGCGCAAGTGTAGAAAGGAAGAACTGCCAGCAGGAGTGGTAGAAGCTGCAGTGCAATGCGCGAAGGGGGGAGCTCGATGAGTTGGGCCCCGTACTTGCTCAATTCATTCTTGGAGGATTGTAAGGACACACATGATTGGGCCTCCGAGTTCCACTACTTGTGGTTACTCATCCTCATTGCATTGATAGGGTGGAAAGAACCGATGTACAACAAGTACATAGAAAGGATAGGAAAGTGTGATGTAGCCCGCTACACTTCTCTTAGGAGCACCACAGACCCAAAGAAGAAGAAGGAAAACACTGACACGTTTGCACGGTACTTATCAGAGATCCAGGAGTTGATACTCAGTACCTGGAGGATTTCACCAGAGACTGTCTAGGAGTTTGTATAGATAGCAAATTTTCAGGCAACGTGCCACACAATGTGGTTGCAGGCAAAGAGGGACCCAACCAAGGAGTGGATACAACTGAGTTACTGTGTGACGACGCAGGATATACAGATGGAGGTCCAAGAGTGGCATGAGGAATGAAAAGTGTCTGTAATCCCAAGGACAATGCCAGGAGGACAAACTAGGATGCAGGACAGAACGGTCCCTGCACAACAGACATACACAAATGGTGTGAGCAAAATGAATAATGTCGCACAGGGCCATGTGGGGGGAAGCAACCCAATCCAAAAGAAACGAAGGACACAGAAGAAACCATAGGGTGGTTCTACACAAGAGCCATCGTGCATAGGACAAACACCAAGAGTTACAATAGAACATATGCGTGTGGGAGAAGAAAGGACAGAGACATAGGAAATACATATGGAAGAAGAAATTGGGCAAGAGACAAGTATGGATACATAGATGCCAGAGACATCTGAGCCATCAGATGCCCAAAGAAAGAGGACAGGGGAGCAAACAAGTGGCCCTAAGAAGAAGGCGAAGGCTCATAGAAAACCACTACAAACATAACTGACAACAGATGATGTGGAACTAATAGCCACAACAGTGGAAGATCGACTATTTGAGGTGTGGGAGAATGTTGAGAAGCACAGGGCTTCAATTCTGGAGCAAGTATAGGAAGTGAAAACTGTGTTGGAGCAGTTGAGGATCAGGGCAAAGCAACAAAAAAAAGACAAACCATCATAAACTAAGGAAGAAGTGCATGTTGGAGAAACAATGCAAATTACAGCGCTAGGGAGCGTCAATTTTATCATAACCCCTGAGATGTTGTTCATTGGCGAGGAGGCAACACAGAGGCCCTTGAAGGAAATCGATACATTGGACTTGGCGTTGCCCAATATCCCAACGAAGGCGCTCTATAAATTAAAAATTAGTGTCGCACAGGAAATTCAGTCCAGGGCAAGGTCTGATGCGACGAATCTACAGATGGCGCATGAAGAAAATATCACAATGAAGGAAGAAGTTAGCCAACAAGGGTAGGCGAAGAAGATAGCGCATCATAAATTGGAAGAGATGGAGAAGCATATTAGCACAGTATTCCAAACCATCCCAAACAACGCAGATTCAAAGAGAGTATCTTTTGAAGAGAAGATGAGGAAAATAGTGTTAGAATATGTTGGATGTGCTCGTTTAACCATAGACAATATCACTATTGTCACCCAACCATAGGTCGAAGCCACCCCCGAGCACCTTAACCTTGACAGAGAATCATTCCGGAAGCAAACCCTAGGCTAGATAGCAAAATAAAGGGTGGCGCACCTTTCTCCAAGGATAGTGCACCAAGCAATAGTTGTTCAAAGAGTTCAAACCATAACCAAGAGATAGTCCAAGACAAAACCGAAATCTGCTAGTTGCAGCAGCTACAACGACAGCTCTCCTCCAAACTTGTGCACAAACTGGCCAACTGCAGTGCGCACAAGTGTTGCTTCTACAGTTCTGAGAATACCTGCCAGAATGAAGACTAGCCTCCTGTATTTATACTAAATCCGGCAAACTGCATGGGCCGACTTCTCATTCTGGGTGCCTATATACTTAGTATATAATATTTCATTTATTTGACTTCTTCTCTTGGAGGATAATAACCTAATACAAGTTATCCTCTTGAGTCGACTTGTCTTATAGGGTTATTAGCCAACTAATTAGGGTTTCTTCTTGCTTCTCGGAATATTCTATTCTCGTCGGGTTTACACGTGGAGGTAAATACCTCCCACAACTATCATAATATCAACAAATAGCGCAGGCTTTGGAGCAGTACAAGGACCAAATAAAAGAGTTGGAGGAGCACGTAGTACCCACTACTCCTGTAGAAGTTAGAGCGCATTGAGAGAAAGACGCAAAAAAATCTGCAGAAAGCATAGCGCAAGCGATACAAAGAATAACAGAGTTGTTGGAGAAGAGCGTCCAACTATAGACACGACTTTTAGAAGATGGGAGCTTGCAAGCCCTGAAAGGAAGGGAAGATAGAGTGCATGCATTAATGGCGGAGTTAAAACAATGACAGAAGACAATGCCACTGCCTAAGAAAATCAAGACTGCAACATAAATGAAGAGCCTACAGACAAAGGAGAAAGCAGTGCAGGCGCAGAAAATCACAAGACAGACTCAATTGGAGACCCTGCAAGAAAAAGTGAAGCAGTTGGTCGTGGAGATCGACGTAGCGAAACTGCACATAGAACAGATAGGCTTGGAGGGAGGAGAAATATTGAGACCTCAAGTCACCGTGCAGATGGTAGAAGCCATGGCAGAGAAGAGCAACCAGGTTCAGGAGCAATGCCAACAAATAACACAGATGTATGAAGCACTGACATAGGTAGTAAAAGATGCAGGAGTCCGTGAGTGACTCGGGACGAGTCACGATGTCAGCGTTGAAGGCCTGTTGGCACAGGCCAATTTCGGGAAAGAATCAAGGCAATGCCGAAATTAAAAGAAAAGCAGCGCCGAGAAAAAAAGTTACAAAGTGGACAAACTGTTGCGGAGCAGTTGGAAAGTGGACAAGCGTCGACTTGGAGAATGGTTGGATCGTGGACCAACCAAGATTAAGTCAAGGAGAAAATGGACAAACCTAAGCCACTTAGGATTAGGGTTTTTGTAAGGGCATTGTCTCAGTTTTGTATAAGTAGAATGTATTAGAACCATGAGAGGGTTGGTGGTGTGTATTGTTGAGATTGTAATAGGTCCTTTAGTTGAGTAGAAGGTCTCGTTGAGAGACTTGGCGATCTGTGGAGGTCGAATGTAATGGAAGAAGAATTGTACAGTGCGCAACACTAGATTTTGCAAGAATATGAATAAAGAGCAGAAGCGACAAATCTTTGTGGACGTAGCCCAGGAGAGGGTGAACCACGGTATATCTATGTCATGTGTATGAATGGTTGCATTGCTTACTATTATGTTTGAGTTAATAAGCTTTATGATGAACATGTTACTTGATAAAGGTTATATTATTGCGCACTAAGGAAAGAAAAGCAAAATAGCACTAAGTAAATGAATGTCATAGCTAGTGTTTAGATCTGAATCTTATGTTACAGTAGATGAATATCTATCATGGAATACATGTTGCTATAAGGGTTAATGAAGTCTTATTGTAATACTAGGGTTATTTGTCTAAACTAAGATCTAATGAGGGTTTGAAGGATAACAAAGAGTAGATCCAATGCCTCTGAAAGAGAAACACATCCCATCCCATGGTTGCAGACATCTAAGTCCTGCGGCCACCCATTGAAGCCATCTCAGGTGAAACTGTGCAATGCACTTTGTGTGTTGTGTTGCCTTCTGGTATCCAGAAGGGCCAATGGTCGGAGGGTTGTTGATAATCTCGTAGTTAGAACCTGAGTCAGTCCATAAGTAACCAACAAACACCACTAAGTTGAAAAACACCACTTGGGGGCATTTGGAATGGGATGGATCCCACTCTTACCATTGGATACATGGCATCATCACCAAGCTACACGTGTATGCCTACCTCTTGGTCATGAAGTCTATCGAAAGCCTTCTTATTGAACCTCACATATATGGATGCTCCATTGTCCACGTACAATCCAACACCAAACATAATATTAAATGAAAGGCATGAGACCATGGAGAAGGTGGTATCAAGCTTGGATGTAAGATCATCCACTCCAACAGAGGCTTCTACACTCCCTAAAACTGCTTATGCCCCATTGTTTTCTCTTTCCCTTCTTGTTGTCAAGAAACTTAGAAGCATAGTGGCCAAACTTCAGACACTTGAAGCACTTGATATGGCTTAATTCTTTCTTACCCTAATTCAAGGAACTTGAATGCTCTTTTGTTCCTTTTTTATCCATCCTGGGTCCTCCTTTCTTACTGCCCTTCTTCATATTGCTAATGAGGGTTAGATCCTGCACTCCCTCCTCTATACCTGCAACTATCTCCAATCTTGTCTCCCCCTAAATGAATCATCCCATAGATTCTCAAAGATGGGAAGCTTAGCTCGAGCACAAATGCCCTGAACAAAAGGCTGCCAAGAAGATGAAAACGCATTCAAGGCTATGGGTACTAACTCTTCACTCTTGACCTCTTCTCCAACTACTACAAGACAATCACCGAATTTGGTATTCTTAAACAAATAATTAGCCATGGTATATGTCTTACTCATTTGTGTAGCTCTAAGCTTATAGAATGACTAGAGCATCAAGCATGACCTTACTAGTCTTCTTTCTGGCGATGTGAGGGATCAAGTGATCCTTCACCAAGTCAAGGATGACTCGCTTTGCCTTGGACGCCTTCTTGTTATATTCTGCCAACAAAGAAACATCTGTAGGAAGTGTAACATTCTTCTCCACAAGATAGATACCAAAGCTCATGCTCCTCCAAAAGCATCCGCACCCGACACTTCCACAAAATGAAGTGGGAAGGGCCTTCCGATCTACATTTGTAACTGAGACTGAAGTTGGTCATAATACTGCTCCTAGAAGACATTGCTAGACAAAACAAATCAACAACCTAAAACAACCTATCACAAGTCCACAAAGCTTTTCTCAAGTACAGATCTCAGGCATTCCACCTATGAAACCTTCCAACAACTCCCTATCCCAGGGAGAAACCCTACTATTCATACACAAATTCCTAGAAGGTTTCAAAAATGCGTTCTGACACCATTGTAGAACATTTTAGCTCTCAAGGTAACAGTTCTGCACTCAAATTAAAACCCGAACAGTTAGAAACATAAAGCTTTAACCTACTCTCAAAACTGCCTTATCTGATCTATACTCAGAAACTGAAACGCGTCACACCAAAAAATATGAACAACAAACGCTAAATGAACTGTCAAACCTGCCACTGCTTTCTCATTAATTATGGAAAAGAAATCTGCTACAGGAAACTCAGAAAACCTCTTATCTCGAGCACAAAATTGAAATGAATAAATATCACGCCTCTGCCTTTCTTTTATAAACAAAGAAGGCAGGAAGATACAAAAAATATCCCATCCCTGTGGTTGTTCATATTGGAAAAAGCAAAACATAAATTTGCCTAGATATTAATGCCCAAGTCTGCATGAAAGAAATCCTAGGATAAAGCACCCAGATTAGTCTAGGGATCACTGCCCATGCTAAATAAGGAATCACTCTTCAACCTGAAGGCTGGGCTAAATCTGGAACAGCTCTAAAAGAAATTTCTTAGAAAAGCATACTCTAAATCTGAAATAGCTAATTTAAGAACAGCCACTCTGAATCTAGAAAAGCAACTAAAGTCTAAGCCTAGCATGCATGCGCCCTCTACCCATCTGCTGTCTACAAAACAGTGCACCTCTCTAAGAGGCTTCTCCAGTGCACCCTCACCATAACTGCACCACCTGGCTGCACAGGAACAGAGGAAGTGGATCTGCATCTGAAGTGTGCCATCACTGCTGAGAAACATGGATTGTGCAACACACAGGTAATAAAAAACTAACACATAGTGATGACCATGACGCTCCCAAGTCACTATTTTCAAAGGAGGAATTTTGATGTAGTTGCAGCAAACTGCTGAGGCATGGGAAGGGGCGAGGCATTTTGCTGACCCTCAATCCCGATAAATGTATCATATCATGTGATTTGTCATTTTTTCCATTTTGATTCATGCATGCCATGGTCCATGGCATTTTTTATGGATCATGTACTGAGTTATACAACTTTGGACATTTAGATGTATTAAACTTTCATATCAAATTTCAATTGTATATATATTACTGAAAATATGTATATTTTTAATATTTTTCTATTTGTCGAGTATTTGTCAAGTCGACCTCCAGGTCTTTGCCAAGTCATGAGTCAAGTTACAAGTATGACCCTTGTTAAACGACGCTTTGTTTGGCACTTAATTTGTTGAGGGTTTGTCACCGGGTTCTTTCT
>SNQJ01S0154328.1:0-22615 GCA_010110895.2 Picea sitchensis
AAGAACCTCATCTCAGCAGAGGTCATCAAACAGTTGGGATTGTTGACAACACCACACCCGCAACCATACAGCATTGGGTGGCTTCGTCAAGGATGAGATCTTCGTGTCAGCCAGCAGTGTCGATTGTCATATGGCATCCAACCCTTCAAGGATGAGTTATTATGTGATGTTGCCTCACTGGATGTCTGTGATGTTCTCTTGGGCCAGCCATATATGTGGAAACGCCATGCTATCTATGAGTATCGACCCCGTAGTGTCATTATTACTCTTGGGGGTCATCTCTATAGGATACCAGAGGTAGTTCCAACTACTGCCCCACCTAAACAGTGCTGCATGGTAGTATCTCATACTACAAAATTCATCTTCTCCACAGTCTGTTCAAAGGGTGAAAAAAAGGATACTGCACCCACCACATCTTCGGGCCAAGCACCTTCTATCCAACAGAAGCAGGTCGACAAGGTTGTAGCAAAGCACGAAGATTCCTTCTGCACACAGTCATCTAAAATAGCCAGACTAGTTAAAAATGTACAAACCTTCCAGCCAAAGGTTCTTGATAGCCTTCAACAAGCTAAGCAATGCCACTTCTCCAGCAAGGCAAGCAGATCACCAAGATTTAGATTCAGCAATCGCTTTCCCCTCTCCCTCAGGAACTCAACGCAATGGAGACCATTGTTTCCTAAGGAGGGAGGATTGATCCAGGTGGATATCAGTGGCCACCCACCTTCTCCAACTAGCCCAAAACATGTTTCTTGCAATTTTGGTAATTTACTATTTTTAGCAGTTTTTTCAGGTCCTGAACTTCCAGGGCCATTTTGAGGCCCTAAACGATGTTTTTTTGGGTATGTTTCTCTTGAAAAATTACATCTAATGATGTTATTTTGTCTCGAGTGTTGTAGGCCTTAGATAGATCTTTCCAACGAGCTATCATACACCTAAAACGGAGATCGTATGAAAAAGTACGACCCCGAGAAGTTGATGCACCAACTTACCCAAACGAGGCCCACATGACTTTTGGCGCTTCATCTCCCAGGGTTAGGTTTTTGGATGTCTAAGACTTTTGGCATTCCCGTTTATTGTAAAAGTCCCTTCAGAGCCTCATTGTAATCATCTTCTTTCGAATGCGAGTTTTTGTCACATCTCTTCTCAGAGATAAGCTGCCACCATTCTAGCAAGTCTTTCACTCTGTATTTTTACAGTCTCTGCACATTTCTAAATTGTGTATTACTGTATATCTGTGTTTATGGTTGCATATCTAATACATTTCTGTTATATTATTGAATATCTGCAATATCTCTATACATTTCTTTATTATATCTCCGCTCTCATTTCGTGCCGAAAATAATTCGGATCAGTGGTAAGTTTGAGATTGTTCACAGAAAACAGAGTTTTGTTGCCAGGTGATTGATCGATGATTGGAAACAAGGCTCGACTTCTTCCATTTAATGCACAATTGGCACTATTGATGGAGTTTTCCATCGTTTGAGGACTGAGGGTTTGTGAAGATCAAGAGTTCGTATTAAAAGGGTGGCGTTTTTTGTTGGACAGAGGCCTTCATATCCCGGAGCCATGAAGATTCTTTGATTACTATCATAACATTTGCACGTAGTAGACCTACAAAACACAAAAATGAACATCGCAAGTGTACGCAGGAATAAAAATAAGAGCTTGGTGAATACCCATGCCTCGGGTGTAAATGATATATGATAAAACATCAAGCAGGTGAAACTGCCCAGGGTATAAGTTTTTCCATATTTGAATTGAAAGGAAGAAATTTTCAAATGCAGATTCATTCACAGTGTGTCATCAAGAAGTGCTTGTAAACTCTTTCACATTGTGTTTAGTTTTTTATCATCCGAGAAGGTTTTCTACAATAATTGCCAAGCAATTTGGATCTAGTATGCAGTCATAGAATTCAATGATTACCTTAAGCTCTTTTGTGAGATTACATTTGATCTTTTTACTAACGATTAGAAGTTAAATATCAATCAAGAATCCTCGGGCATCTTTTTAGCATTCAAAATATAACTAGCAGATCCCAGGTTTTGAGCAACAAATAAGGCCACATTTTCAATTATATTCAGATTTTCAGGCAAGAAAATATCTTCAGAAGATCGGTTGTCACAGATTAGTTTTCATATTTTAAGGAGTTTTTCTCCAAATATCAAGCAAGTGGCAGAGTATGGGTGATATTGCATCCAAAGATATTTATTAGATTTCAAGGCACAAGAAGCAGGGCACATGTCAAGCGAGATGGTGGCAGTCAAAAGAATTTCATTGACAAAGGGGCTAAAGTCAGTTTCATTCTCCCAGGAATTCAGCTGAAGATGAAACATTCGATGGAGAAAGATTACTTTGATCAGTTCAATAGTCCCATATCTCTTGCATTAATCTTTATTTTTAGATTTTATGTTTCCTAAGAAACATCTTAATTTGTTGTTTATTGTATTTTGATATAAAGTCTTTAATTCTCAATGTCACAGGGAGGATTTTTCAGTCCAAGGGATTGAGGGAAAGCTGGGAATCCTTGTTTTGGCTCGATATTGTATTGTTAAAGAATGTTTTGATCTATATTGCATGTGTAAAGATTTCAGTTGCTAATGAAATTGGTGGTTAGTATGTTATCTCTCATTGTTTATCATCCTCACATTTTCCTCTGAATACTTCTTGTGTTGAGAAGGTTGCTTTAACTGATTTTAGTAATCTTTGCCATATGAATGTTTTCTTCTTAGATTTTATTTAGAATGAATTTTAGATCAAGTTTGTTCTTATGCTGCACAAACACATTAAAAACAAGATTTGTTATTTGTGTATTTATGAGTCTTTTTTCTTCCCTTTCTCTCTATCACATCACTTAAACCTTAAAACTCTAGCTATCAGTCTTTTTTACCTAACTTGTTGCACTTAGGTAATTGGTCTTAACAGATCTGATCATTATTCCTTTTAAAATTCAAGCAAGGATTTATCCATCTTAAAAACCCCTATTAGAAATTTTGAAACAAAGTGTGTTAGGCTTGTTCCTAAAGTAGTCTAGGAACAACTTCTAGCGCTAATACCGGGAAAACTAATGTAGTATATATTCATTCATAGTGATACATTGTTTACAATACAATACATATAGGAGCCAACGACATCCAAAAGCCTAACCCAATGACTTGGACTAATCAACAACCTTAATTCCTTAACCGGAAATAGAAAACCATCTACAAAAACCATGTGTCGAAAAACCACCCAACAATGGACACGAAAATCGAGGTGACACGAAAAGAAAGGAAAAAATGTGACACATTGTTCGAGGCAAAAAAAAATCTCGGGGGAGTGTTGGAACAGGGGTAGACCTAGGGTTCAATGCTACAATAGCGTACCAACAAATCCCTAAGTACCGGCCCTTTCGACAACACCTGCAAAGCAGATGAAGTCTCACCTGAGGTAGAGGCAAGGGTGGTTGCAAGACTTAGGTGTCTGCAACCTTAGCTGGAACATAGATCTGTGATTATACTACTTAATAAAGAACATAGCACCGTCAGTTTCTCAATATGCAATCAATATCCACGTCGCTGATAAAACAGGGCTTCACAGCATCCACACTAATCTAATGTATTTAAGCACTTAGCATAGGTAAATAGATCAGATCGAGCAAATTAAGCACTAAGCATGGCCATATAGATCAGATCTAACATTCTCACATATCATAAGCACAAAGCATAAGTAGATCTATCTAAACATATCGAACTACTTAGCAAATAATGTGTGAACACATCAAGACAAGGCACAAAGCAACATAACATAGTATTTACGTTGTTCACCCCCACCGTGGTTAACCAAATATCAATATAGCATAGAAAAACCTCAAAAAAAGTACTCAACGCCTTGAAAAAGAGATAATTTCAGATAATAAGCCTCTTTGAGGGGGCAACCTCCTTTTACCCCACTTAAATGTTCAAGTACAAGATGATTCAAAATGAAAATGTTTCCTTGGTATATATAGGAGGGCTAGGAGGTATAATTACAACTAATGGCCTAAAGCCAACATAAATAAAATAACATTACTAATATAATATGCCCCAATTAGGTAATGAGCCAATATTAGGGCTTAACATGGCCCTACCCTTGAGACAAGTGTTATCCATGGCGGCGAATATCTGAAGATGTACGTATAAAGACTCATCTTCCCCAAGAGTGGAATATTAGATAGTTTCCTCCATTTAATGAGATATACAGAATGGATCTATTCCTCGGTAATGATCTTATGTAATTGATGGCTACGCTCGATATGATTTTTCCTTCCTCGTCCAGAGTTACGTGATATAGTTTGGGCTAGGATCTTATCGCCTATAACCTTCTTTAAGCATGAAGAACATGAAGAAGCTGGGTGTACTACATTGAGATCGCAGGAGGCAACTCCGGTTGTATGCCATAGTACAATATTTTGCAACACCTCATAAAGGGCCATAGTACTTTGGTGATAATTTATTATCCTTCTTGGCTTTCTTGAGGACATTAGTTTAATAGTTGTAGTCTTAAAACACCCCAATCCTACTTCAAAACTTCTTTCCTCTAGATTATTTGATCTTCTTGTTGTTTCATGAGATTCCATTATTGCCATGAGTGTTGTCCTTTAATATTTGGAAGACTTGTTGTTGATTGTCAATGTGATCTTCCAGCTGCTTGAACCTTATATTTTCTTTTAAAGAGAAGTGATGGAAGGAGGTGGTATCCATAAAGTGTCATAAATGGTGTCATTTTGTTGCGGTATGAAAGGAAGTGGTATGCCACCATTACTTAGGGTAACCATTTGAACCATTGTGTTTGTTGTCGAGGAGACAAAGCAACAAAGTAGCCTTCAGGACATTTGTTCACTATCTCGGTTTGTCCGTAAGATTGAGGGATGATAGGGATGAGCTATGAGCCAATTGAGTGCCCAAAAAGAAAATAATTGTGTCAAAATGTCCACGATTGAAGATGGGATCTGCATCTTACAATAATCTTTGGAGTTGCCATGTAGCTTTTTGAGCTGTCTCCATGAATCGTTGGCAAGCTGTACTACTGAAGGGATGAGAGTGCAAAAGTGTATTATGCCAATTGAGTCCTCAACAATCACTGTGATGATACTCTTTCCTTCAGAATTCAGTAACCACATGATTAAAGGGAAATCCATGGAAACCTCCTCAGTGAACTATACAGGGCCGGATAATGGTTGTAAAATATTTGGGGTATTAAATTGTTTCCACCTTATTTTGTTTGTGACCAAACATCACCCTGAGCAACTGGAACATGAGTTTTAAGGCCCTCCCAAAAATCCTTCTTGACTCTATGGTAGGTTTCAAAATTCTGGAAATGCCACTCCTATTGGAGAGTTGTGAAATTCCAATAGTACATTTGTTTGAGTTAGGGGTTCTTATAAATATAAGTGATGTTTGTACCATAGTGAATCATTTTTCCGTAGCAAATGTATCGATGTGGTATCCTGCTTGACCTTTGAATGAGAGTCCAAACTTTTTGTCATTCTTCCATTCATCCTTGCTTCTATTATCCAATCGGGGTTGGATGATCGAGATATATACGGAAGGCCTCAACATCTTCATCCTTTCGAGAGAGTGCATCGCCTGGCATTTTATAATCACATAGGCGGTTTCAAATCATAACCCGATATCTTGGTTGCCCATTTTGTTGTTCTTGAAGATAATCTTTTTTCCAAGAGTATTTAAGACTATCATTATTTGACGACCTTAGGTGCCTACCCTGTGTCGATAAGACGCCATTTTCTTTAATGCATGTAGTATTGCCATCATTTCCTTCTCATAAATGGGTTTGTGTGATCCTTTCCCTTGAGTGGTGGGCTTTCAAAGATCCGGGGGCATTCCTTCTTAGGTAGGGCGAACCAATTCCATTTCCCTAGGTATCGCATTTCACAATAAAGGTTTTTGTGAAGTCACGCGGCGGTGGTGAGGAAGTTACACATCACCTTTAATTTGTTCAAAATGTTTAGTTTCCTTTGGATTCCATGAGAATGCATCCTTCGTAGTTGGTGTCGTTAAAGGTGTTGTTATTCTTCCATAGTTTGAACAAACTTGCATTAGTAACCTCTCAAACCCAAAATCCTCTAAGATTCTTCGATGTTTGAAGTCGGCCGATCCATCATGGCCTGTAATCTTATTAGGGTCTGCCAGTACCTTCATGAGGATCTGATATGACCCCAAATACTCTGCCCTCCAAGAAACATTTGGATGGTTAAATATAGTTTTCTCCTTTAGTAGTTGTAGCACCTTGTCAACGTATCGCATGATCCCAGGGCTTTCTATAGATTAGTATATCATCAAAATACTAACTGAAATTTTTGAAGGAAGGACTTTGAAAATGGAATTCATCAACCCTTGGAATGTGGAAGGAGGTGCATTTGTAAGGCCAAAGGCACATGATAAAAAAATTCATAATGGACTTTATGAGTTTAGAATGTTGTTTTGGGATATCTTCTTCCTTCATTTCTGGTTACAGTGATACCCTTAACAGATCCAGATTTTGTGAAATAGATTGCTCCGTATAGCTCATCCCAACAGTTCATCAATGAAGGGAATGGAAACTTATCTTTAATAGTGATCTTGAGTTCTCTATAATCTGTGGACACATCGCCATGACTATCTTTCTTGAATACCATTACCAGTGGAGTAAGAACTTTGACTAGGTCTAATAATGCTGACCTCTAACATTTCTTCAACCATCGCTCAATTTCACTCTTTTTAGGGCATAAGGAGTATGTGATGTTAGGAGGAACCTCGAGGAATTAGAGTGAATTTCATGATCATGATTTCAAATTAGGTGGGAAGACAACTGGAATATCTTCAAATACTTTGGAATGCTTATCAATGATCAACTGGAGATCTTGAGGAATAGATGGCTTAGATGTTTGAGCATCTAGTGGTATAGTTATTGTACAATAACGCCTTGATGCGCCTTTTCAATAATTTTTTCATGCCATTAGGCTTATCACCTTCTGGGTTTTCCACTGTGATACCTCTTCCAACTCAATTTCTTTTCCTTCAATGAATATTTCATGAAAAGTTCTTGAAAATTAAAAGCCATTGTTCCTAATGATTGTAACCATTGGATTCTAGTAGCCTTTACTGCCATGGGTATATGATCATTGGACTAGCCATTACATATTCCCATAGTAAGATTGATCTTATTTCATTTTCTGAGCAATTGATAGTTCCTCCATCTGCCAATCATTACTTGGAAACTGGTATTTGGATATACCGTGATTGATAGCTTTGGCTAATTTATAGTGGATGAAATTATAAGTCTTGCGAATCAATTAGGACTATTACCTTTTCTTTTGATGTATCCTTATGATCTTGAGGGTTTGAGGAGTGCTAATTCCGATAAGTGCATTACGATATCATGAATGCAAACTCTTGGACCATTAGCTATGTTTTATCTTGAGATGAGTTTCTTTTTCTTGTTCTTCTTCCTCTTCACAATCTGTAGCAAGATAATTTCTTCTCACCACATATGTCCCATGCTGTACTTGATGTCCTGATTAAAGCATAAAACTATTTTTCTTTTCTTTCCTCCAATTGTTGAGGTGTATCAGCCTTGTAGGTTGAGGTGTGTTTTAGAAGAAGGATCATAGTTCTCTCTATAGATGTTAGGATTGGTCCTTCTAGTAGCCATAATACATATTTTTACTTCAACATTTCTTGCCACCTTAAATGCATTCTCAATGATTTGGGTTCCCAAAGGTAGACCTCATGTTGAATGTTATCCTTCAAAGTTCTAATGAATACATCAATCAAGTGATCATTCGGAATATCAGTTACCTTTATATTCAATCTTTGGAAGTTCTCAAGTAGTATACGATAGCTGAACCTTTTTGCTTGAGATTATCAATTGGCTAAAAAAGGTTGAATATAAAGGTAACCGGTTTTCTAGATGAGCACTTGATTGATACCTTCTTTAGCCAATTGTAAAGAAGCAATTCGTACCTTACAAATTGATTAGGTTCTAAATATAAAAGCGGTGTTACCTTTTGTTTATGTAGCACATTATGGAGATCAATTGCTCCATCTGAAGTATCCATGTCATTGGGTCCTTGCCATCAAACTTCCTCCATATCCATCTTAGGAGGAACGTGGTGGTTGGTCTTCAAACCAAAGGATTGATTTCTCCATTCTTAGTTCACCTTCCTTGTCCCTCGTCATGAATTTCATGGGATGCATTTTCACTTCAGTTGTCTTCTGTTATGAAATTTTCAATGCTTCATGATCTCCCCTTTTAAACCCTCCATCATCTCTGTAGTTCATATTTTATTCTTTATATTCTTTTTATAAATCATTTATGTCCCTAAGCATTTCTTCTCCCTTCATGAAAAATTAAATTAAGTTAATGGGAGAACTTATTTGAATTGTAGAAGTTCCCTTTTGGGTAGCATGTTGGCAGTATCACTTTTTGAACCTTGATTTTGAGGTGGTTACTTCGACGATCTTTCTTCTATTATCTCCCCAAGTTTTGGACCTTCTAAGGTATGAAACTTTCTTTTATCAGTTCTTTGTCTTTCTTCTCTTGCAATGCCACAGTGCAATCAAATTGGATGTGCTAAATTAGGAATTTATTATACAACTTCTTTGATTTTTTCCTTTCGAGGGGGATCTCCTTGTATAGTGTGCACAGAACAAAATAATTGATATAAAATTCTTAAACACTTTGAAAATACTATGTCGGTATCCACGATCCAATGAAACGGTCCCACTCAATGTGGATATCTAGGAATAATTTATGATTGTTTTACCTAGAACACTTTCTTGAGACTGGTCAATAGGAATAGTGAGATACCCTATATTACAGGGGTGTATCTGAAATTTAGATGACCGAGCTGAATGTTTTACCATAGATACCTTAATTTCTATGAATATCCTCTGCAGGTTGGAATGCAGGAAATATTCTGAAAGAAATTTTTTTATAGTAGAAAGTGCATAAATGACTGGGGTCAGGATGATTCGAACCTATCACTTGTAAAATATATCTCCGAAAGTATAAGTCGCAGGAGATGAATTTTGAACAAAACATACCTTGATCAGATCTACTGAAATATCCTCCAAATTAGTTCATGCAAAATCATTATAGAAAAAGCGTTATAGAAAATTCAAGGTGTCATTGGTAGCAGTAGAAACCCAGGGCTATGACTCTAATACCATATGTTAGAGAACAAATATCAATATAGCATAGAAAAACCTCATAAAGAAGTAATCAACACCTTGAAAAGAGATAATTTAAGAATGTAAGCCTCTTTGAGGAAACCTCCTTTACCCATAAATGTTTCAAATTACAAGATGATTCAAAGAGTAGAAATGTCTCATTGGTATATATAGGAGACTAGGAGTATAAATACCCTCCAAGCCGTTAATTCTGAAACATTGTAGAAAAAAAAAAAAAATTACTAATATAATATGCCCCCGATTAAGGGGTAATGAACCAATATTAAAGCTTATGGACATCAATGGAAAAGTTTGTCTCTCCTTTGAACAGACATCAATGGAAAAGTTTGTCTCTCCTTTGGTTTTCTCCCCCTGTCTTCATGCTTCTATTCTTTCTCTTTGTTTTCATGCATTTCTCGTTCTTCACATGTATCTCTCCTCATGTTCCTCTTCTCTTGTAACTTCCCCTAAAAGTATACCTTCTTTGAACAATCCTTCTCTGAATTCATGTGCTTGAATCTTACTCTTCTTATATTTCTCTTTCTCTCCCTTTGACATCATGGGAAAAATGGTAACTCCCCATGTCGGTATGTCTCCCCCTATCGGCATGCTACTAATCTTCCTTTCTAAATATCTTGATGATTTATCTTACCTTAAATTATTTCCAAGATTTCATGTAGATCAATGTAGGGCTACCTGTAATGTTTTCTTTCCTCTCTTCTAGTGCTTGCTAATTATCCATTGGTGCTTCCTCTTGTAACTCTATGACATATATAAAAATCACTCATTAGTTGATTTCTTCATTCACTTGTCATGTTCACTTGACCATATTGTTCAATGATTTTCTTCTGATGATTTAGCTTTTGCTGACGAATTATGTTTCCTTGTTTTGTTGTTCTTTTCATTGCTTGCCTCTCTGTGACCAACTGATTCCAATTGTAAATATAATGTTATGCATCTTCTCTGGCCCATCTTATATGTATCTTCTAAGTATCCATCTATGTCCATAAATGCTACGCATATTCTCTGACCCATGTTTTTTGTACCTGCTAAGTATCCATCTCTGTCCATATGTCGCAAATTGTACATACCTTTGATACTCAAAAATACACAATGTTGACCCATCTATCGATGTACTATCATGGCTGCAATTGATCATCATCTATTCATGTTTCTTCAAATGTGTCCAATGGTCTTCTCTATTTGTAAATCAAAATTTGCATCTCTAGAACAACTTGAAACAAATATATCCCTACCTAAATACATATGTGGAATACAATCATAAACTTCTACATTTGTAACTGACAACCAATACATGTGTGGGAACATTGCTTCTCAACTGATCAATATGTCATTATGTACTTATGATATCTAACTGCTCTAAATATGTCTCTGCAAATACTTCAACTTGATCGAAGGATGGTTCATTGATCTGTAATAGTTACTTCACTAACTTCACCTATTCAATATTCATATTCATTGGGAGTCTCCAAGTCGGGTGGCTCAGAAAAATATCCTCTCTAATGCGTGTTGACGCCCAAAAGCGAAACATAGGGTACCTGCTTGCAAATGATTTCAAATGCCTTGTGACTTATTATTTAACTATATTTAATAATATACTAATAGGTGGGACCCCTGGTGTAACTTGTGTAACTATGATGAAGAAACAACACTTATGCTTTACATGCTTATGAGTTGGTTGAGATGAGCCTTGCACTTTATTTGCATTTAAAATATCTTCCGGAATGAATAATCAAATATGATATTAGGGGCGATATGATTTAGAAACGAAATGGTGTTGTTTTTATATAACACTCGCAAGTATTATTATGTTACATTTATTTTGAGGAAGGACCTAAACTCCATGCTTAAGTTATATGTGTGATGTGGTGACTTCATGCTACAAGGGTGCACGCATTGTTTGAATTGGAAGTAAGGTTGGAACATGGTATCCCTAGCAAGTATTTGAGATATGTCACATTGGATTTTTTAAACAAGTGTTGCACGCATTGGTTTAACTGTAAGTTTGGTCGTGATTTTGTATCCCTAGCAAAGTATTGTTATATGTCAAATGGGAATAATGGCAAGGGTTGGCGCATTTGCAAAATTGGAACATTGGCAAACTATGGTATAGTCATCCTGCATTAAGTTGATTTGAATGTTAATGGTTGATGAGTTGAATAGTGGTCTTGCTCATACTGGCCATGAATGAAAGCGTGAATGTAGAAGTGACATGTAGTAAATGCATGTCACTCTAATTCACCTCGAGCCCACCACCCTAGTCATTNCTACACAGGTATGGGCTTTTATTGCTTTTCCATCCATGAACATTGTCTCTACTCTTTAAGTCAACAGTTGGCTCTTGTTTTCTCATGGTCTGTGCATTTCCAAAGCTGTAATATGAATGAATTCATACTGTGTATTGGTTATTTACAAGGTTTTGGTTTCCTATGGTGGTTGTATTTGAATCATGGTATTGAAAAGAAGGTTGGTGTCTTTTGTTGTGCATAGTTGTTCGCATTTTTGTTATGGAAAAGAATATAGTTGGGAAAATCTCGAGTCGGCCTTGCCTCTGGTTCCTTCTTTTAGGTTTCTTCGTTATTTGAAGTAATCATCCCCACTTCTTACCTGTGATTTATTTGGAAACTCTACCTATCTTTGAAGTTGTAGTTTTTGTGGCTATTTTTCCCATGCCTTGGTCATTACTCTGTGAGTATTCAAGTGGAATTTTGTGAAGGATTAAACTTTCCATGGTCCTTCTAGCCAAACCCTCAATTTGTTAGCTCGCTTTCTTCTACCACCTTGTTGTCCATTGTTGTGTATGGAACCCTGTGCATTGGAAATTATCATAAAAGATAACCAACCTAGAATTAAGAAGAGGCATTATTCGTGCTCCTTTTGGTCACAGGTTTAGTGGATTATTCTCTATACAAAAATGGATAGAATGTTAAACCCACTCATTTGTCTGGTAACACAGTCTGTCTTGTGGAGATATTGGGGTGATGACAGCATTGAAAAATCATTATTTAATGGTTACGACCTATAGTGTGTTCGATTTTGTATGAAAGGAATACCTCCGTGGGTAAATTATATATGCGTCGAATGAGTTTTGTGATCCAGAATGAAAAGGATTTTAGGAGCGTTGTTAATTGAAGTTCTAATTTTGAATTATGTTATATGAAGGGATCCATTTTGTGGCCACTTCGTGGAAATATGTAATGATTTTAACATACTATTGTTGATATCGAGAACCATAGTTTGTCCATTCCTCGACTGTTGGTTGTGTTTATTTTGATTATTGTGGCATTGTGCCTCCTAGACCCTATTGCGTGCAAGCTATGTTATTAATGTTGAATTTTTATTGAGAAAAATATTTTGAAATGATTCCTGTGCAATGCAACTTCTAGATGCAAATGAACACCCTGGAAGTGAAATCTCACTTCTGGAATTTTGGAAATAGAGTGTTGAAGTTCAATTTTGAAATAGTGAAGAAGTTTAAATGTTGATGTTGAAAATGGCATTGTTTGATATATGATAGAACATTATCCATGGGGTTACCTTATACCATTTTACACAAAATACACTCCCCTAATTATCCCAATTACATTTTTCACTCTCTATTCTGTTGTTACTCATTTTTTTTTAAAGGGAAAAGTCTGTGAGGAAATGAAAGAAATGATTGATGATGGATATTTTGGGAGCTAGTTGTATACACAGCTTGATTGTTTTATTAATTGCTTGAACAATATTCATGAATCTTTCCCTTCCATTATATCATTTTACGCTAAGTACAAGCCCTCCATACTCCCAATGACCCTATCAAATCCCTATTCGTGTGGAAATTAATAAATGTTTTTTTTACGGATGGATTGCACGCGTCATGTAGTAAATAATAGAGCCAATTCTTGATTTATTTAAGTAGAGTTTCATGTTTGGGTTATTAATAAATTTTCATGAATGGTTAAATATTGCTACAGGATGAGTTTTTTCAGCAGGGGCAGTAATGGCTGAAATAACAGAGGCAGAGATAACTAGCAGCGAAGTCATAGAAGGCCTCGGTTTTCTATTCACTTTGGTGTTGATCCACAAGAGTTAAACTAGTTGTTTCAAGTTGGGTTTTTCAATTTGGTTGGCCATGGTATATTGGATCATCGACCTGACAGACCCCCATTTCAACCTCCTCAAATTTTTCCTGGGATTCATGTTCCTCCACATGTGTCAATGCAGCCCAAAGTCCCTGCTAATGACGGTTGGCAAGAAATTTTCCACCAACCTGTCTCTCACCATTGAGGTTGTTCCATTGTGTCCTTAACTTTACCACCACCAGTTAATCCCAATGATTAAATTTCTCATGTTGTTTCGCCAGTACAATCCTTGCAAGCCAGCAAAATATTAAAAATTGATATCCCACAATCTATGCAAGACAAAGTAAAAGAAGTGGCCTCCCCCTCTAGTCCATCCACAAAATCCTATAAGTATGTGTCTTCACGTCTCCACCTGAGAGATGACTGCTCCCATGTGATCAGCTCCATACAGCCCCAAGGGTCTAACCAACCAAGGGCTACTCAAGAAAAGTAAGTTGGAGACAACAGTGAGAAGAGGAAATATGCCTCACAAAGAAACAAATGTGGATTTTAAAAGTTTTTCATGATTTTCAGTGATGAAGACATTATTTAATAATTTTCAACTTTTTGAGACAGCAAGTTTTATTTTGGATATTTTTTTGGATAAAATGGATTTATTGTTTTTTTGGGATATGTTCTTAAATTTCGTTGATATTTAAATATTTGATTCAAAGGATATCAATGGGAGCTACAAGGGTGTTATATGATCCAAATGATAATTTTTTTATTTTATATTTGATGATTGGCAAAAGAATGATGGGAGTCATAAGGGGGTCACACCTATTTAGTAATTATTAACTAGACCCTTACTTATATATTATTATTAATTATTTCTCCCTAAACTAATTAGTTAAGTTATTTTGACTTAACAAATGGAAGTAGTTGAACTACCTCAACTTATTGAGAATGAATAAAGGTGCAATGAGAGGAGGAGACAAGGGGAGAATAGAAGGCGAAAGACAAGACTAAGGTTTTCTCTTTAGTTAAATGAGATAGCTTCAGTTTTCATTCATTTCTGAGTTTACTTGAAAGCCTAATCCTCTTGTTGACAACAGGGTCTTATTGAAGGCAGCAAGGTTCAAAATTGAATCATACTTTTCAGCCGCTTGTTTTAAAGGTGTTTGATTCATCTTTGATGGTCTATGTATTCTTGTATGTTTATGAATTAATTTTCATGGTTGATAAAGGATATCTTGCAGAGTCAAATGGCATAATTTTTGTGGCAAGATGATCCAGATCATTAATTTCAGTTTTATTTTACTGTCGAATTATTTTTGTATGGTTCTCATCGGATACCTCTAAATTTGACTTTGGTCCATACCCTCGCAGGGGTTTGTAAAGAGAAATACATTTGTGTATATCATAATGAAATAAATCATATTATTTTCTTGTCTCATACATGTGATTTCATGACTTGGTTCCTCCTTTCACTTTTGGTCACCATGTTTACTTTATTGTAAAATTTGTATACATTCTTGTAGCTTTGTATAATATTTATTTTTACATTGCAACGTATACAAATCATAAAATCAGCCTTAATCCTTGTAATTAATACTTGTGGATTGAGTGAATGTGTTGAGGATATAAACCTTGGGTGACATTCCCAACTATATTTTCCTAACTAGGAAAGATCTGAAAATGATTGAGTAAGGTGTTCCATACCTTTTCGTCAACATATATTTGGCGAACATACTGGGGAGATCTTCCATATATCTTTGATTGATTGTATTCACGATTATCTTTGAATCTTTCTGGGGTTTTTTAGCACTCTTTGATTGTTTTTCTCATGACAGTACCTTCTACAAGGAAGCCTAATATTGAACAAGGTCTTAAAGACCAGACTAGCATTGCCTTGACCTTATTCAATACTATCCTAGAAACTGCTATTACCCAGGTCGAGCTTGAATGCTCTTGGGAAGTAATTGAACAAGATATAAGTATCTGAGAATGATGAGAAGCCAGGCAAAGGCAGCCTAGAAATCAGCAGTAGCCTCCCTTTTCTTAAATATTTGGTCTTCGTTTTCATGTCCTCAAATCCTCTCATTTCTAGAAGAAGAAGAGGATTTTCCCTTGAAGTTACTCCTATCATTGAAATAGGAAGGACGAAAGACATTTTGTTGACCCAAGAAATCACTCTAAGATGGACTTTGTCTGATTCTTCCAGCTCACTTTTTTCACCCTTACCCATCACTTTAAAAATGGCATATGTGTATGGTGTTAGTGGTGTTGGAGGTGCTTCATCATCCCAACCTTCAGACTCATCGGTAATTGGTAGTCTATATAGTCATCAAGTTTCTATACAATTGACTACCAACCCTGCTAAAGTTATAAATAAGTACAGGATTTTTTAGTTTGAGGAACATGCTACGACCACCCCATGGCACGTATATTCTCCCTTAAATATAGCACTTGCTACTTGTCTGTTACCCAAGTTCAAGGAGCATCTTCCTAATTTTTCAGGGAATAATATTGTTTCTACAAATGAACACCTAGTGGCATTTTCTAATTCTTTTCATAATATCGGGGCTAAAGATAATGAAGGGAAAGCAGCAGCAGCTGATTTCTTTGATCTCCCTCCAAATATCATTTCCACTTGGGAAGAGTTATTTTATTGCTTCAAGTCCACTTATGGGCAATCCAAGAGCTCGGTCGAACAGTTAAGGGAATATAACAATATTTCTTACAAGGATGGTGAGACTATTAAGTCCTTTAACCTCCGCTTCACCAAATTGTACAATCAAATCCCTGAACTAATTTGCCCTCAAAACCAAGCCACTTTCATGCATTACTATAATACACGTCCTTCCCCTTATTGGCATAGGCTCAAAGAAAATAATATTGACAATATTGGCTCCACTCTCCACACTTGCCTAGAGTACAAAGAGCATCTTGAAAGATTAGGTCTCCCTAAAAAAGACTCAGTCAAACAAACAGATATGCATACCCTTCTACAACTTGTACAAGATATGAACAACTAAATGATAGCCTATGAACAAAAAGGGAATGTTCCCTCGCTTACTCCTAGGTAATCTTCTTCTTCCGTGACACCTTTTAGGAATACAAATGAAAACAATTTTCAGACCAAGGCCATTATGTCTCGCAATTGGTGTAACTTCTATGAAGAAAACCATGAAGAAAGTACTTGTGAAGTTAAGAACAATTCCAGAGATAAAATCTTTGGAAAGAAGCTTGAAACCACTATCGGTGTTATAGATTGGACAGAACTGGAAGGTGTTATGATCATTAATACTAGGAACAAATCTTATGCTCCTAAAGGGAAATACGATCATCCTTGTACTTATTCCACCCCAGCCTCATCTTCACAGGGAACTAATGTACAAACTGTCAAAATTCCCGAAAGTCAAGGAGTTCCTTCCCCTCTTCCCTCTTCCAAGTATAGCATCTTTAACCAACTGGCTAATATTAAGGCAGATTCTACTCTTTTGGACATGGTTGTCGTCCCTGAACAACAAAATCATATCAGGAATTTTATGGAAGGAAAATCTTCCACCATAGCCAATATTTGTGAAGAGGCAAAAGAGGAGGATCCCACTGTAAATAAGATAGGTGTAAATAATTTTAGACATCCTGTAAAAAACCCTCCATTTTTCATTTCTGTAAAAATTATGGATAATATAGCCCATTGTTTCCTAATTGATGGTGATTTGAGCCCAAGTGTAATGTAAAAAATCATCATGGAAGAGCTAGGCTTATCATGTACTAATGAACATTCTAGAAACATGCTCTCATATAAGAGTCTACAGCAATCAACAATAGGTGAAATCAAAGAAGTAACTTTAGTTTTGTGTGCACATCCTAAAATAAGGACAACCCTTAGCATCCAAGTAATCGACATGTCAGTAAGAAACTATTCTATTATCTTAGGAAGAGACTAGCAAGCCCTAATAGGTGGATATCTTTCACTTGATGGAACACACTTATCCATTCCCTGGAATGGAAAGAATATTATAGTCCTAAGAGAAGGAATAATTTCGCCATACACAGAAATAATTCCTCAACTGAATGTAAACTATCTCGAGGAAGACTTAGGGGTATACTCTATCTTTGTTGATGAGGATGACATTACTTTAGAACAAATTGATTTAGAATACAGTATGTGGCACATGAATTTCGATGGGTCATGCTCAAATGAAGGTAATGGAGTTGGATTTATCTTATACTTACTTATAGGTAAAATCCATAACTTTTCTTATATGTTAGAGTTTGCTTGCACGAACAATGTCACTGAGTTTGAAGCCTTACTACTAGGCATCGAAAATGCTTATAACCTTGGTTGTTGTCACCTTACAGTTTTTGGTGATTCTGAACTTGTTGTGAACCTTATGAGTAAAATATATTCTCCTAGCAATAAGTTGATGAAATGCTATACCCAAGCTTTTTGGGTGCTTATCTCAAACCTGTTATCATTTAACATCACTCATGTTAAGAGAGAACTTAATTCGATGGCTGATAGATTAGTTGTATTTGTGGCATCCCCTACTCAGAAATTTCTACCTCAAAGGCTTGATTGTACTTTTAAATCTTTATATCGTCCTCACATTCCAGATAATGTAGAATTATGGTAGGTTTTCCCTAATGATGAAGGCATATGTGATTTCATACAAAATGAAATGTTTAAGCCTAAGGAAATCATATCTCTGGAATATGACAAATTTCCAAAAGGATTGACTCCTCTTGAGAGTTCGTTTTTTTCGATTGATGTGAGAAACAGAGAAACACGTAAGGAAGAGGAGTCGAAAAGGAAAGTGGGTCATACCATTTCCTTGAACCTTGGGACCACCAAATCTCCAAATATGGTTAAACTAGGTGCCCAATGTTCTGATGAAGAAAAGGAAAAATTCACAGAACTATTACATCAATTTCAAGATGTTTCTTCATGGTCATATGAGGATCTTCGTGGTTTTGATCCTGCTTGTATACAACATGCCATTCCTATCAAGGAAGGGGTAAAACTAGTTAGGAAAAAACAAATACCCATTAACCCCGCACTTGAAGCTACTATTAGAAAGGAGTTGGAAAAACTTTTGAAAGATGGTATAATCTTTCCAATTAAGTATTTTGAGTGGGTTTCAAATTTGGTTCTTGTTAGGAAACGAACTGGTCAGATTCGATTATGCGTTGATTTCGCACATTAAATAGAGCTAGCGTAAAATATCATTTTCCTCTCCCTAATATGGAAATGATTTCACAACATGTCGTGGGGTCACAAATGATGTCCTTACTTGATGGTTTCTCTAGATATAATCAAATCAAGGTAAAAATGATTGATGTATACAAAACCACCTTTACTACATGTTGGGGCACATTTGATTATGAATGCATGCCTTTTGGCTTATCTAATGCAGGTGCCACCTTCCAGAGAGCTATGAAAATGTCTTTTGACGATCTGATTGGTAAAATTATCCAAGTATATATTGATGATTTGACTGTCCATTCAAAGAGTCGATTGGATCACTTTGATCATCTCAGGAAATTTCTCATGCGATGTAAAAAAATTGGAATTTCCTTAAATCCTTCTAAATCTATTTTTGGCGTCACGAAGGGAAATCTCCTTGGACATATCATTTCCAATTCAAGAATAAGCATAGATCCTGAAAGGATTGTTGTTATCATGAACCTTGTTGGCCCCACTTCCAAAAAGGAGGTTCAAGGATTAAGAAGGAAATCAGATCCGCATTGGTTCTGGCGAAACCAGACTTTGAGAAAGATTTGATTATATACACTAATTCCACTGAGGAAGTAGTTTATGCTATCCTCTTACAATGTGATGATCATAATAATGAGAAACTTGTAGCTTACATGAGCCAAAGTTTATCAGATGACGAATTCAAGTACTCTTATATTGAGAAACATGTATTTGCTCTTGTTAAATATGTAGAGAAATTTCGCCACTTTATTATAGGCAAACACACGCAAGTAAAAGTCCCTTTGTCTGATGTCAAGTTTCTTCTTTCACAAACTTATCTTTCAAGGAAGCCTACACATTGGCTTGCCAAAATCCAGAAGCATGATTTAACCATCATGGCTTTGAAAACAATTAAGGGACGAGACTTAGCCCTTCACTAAGCTCAACATGTTGAAGCAAGTGAAGAAATTGATGATCAGGATAATCCTCTTTCAGCGTTGTTTTATATTGAGAGTCAAACACTTTCTATTGTTGAACACCTCTGGTATAAAAATCTTGTGTATTACTTGCAAAATCAGAAATTCCCAGATGACTTAGATCCTCATCAAAGGAGAAGGCTCTATCTTGAATCTTCCAGGTATATTAGTTTAGGAGACTTTTTGTCCAGGAGGTCTTCTGATGGTATATTACTTCGATGTGTGAATAATGAGGAAGCACATAAATGGTTATAGGAAACTCATGGATCTTCAGATTATGTTATGCACGTTGGTGGCCCCTTTTCTGCTAAATCTACTGCTTTTAAAATCATCAAAAATGGTTATTATTGGCCTTCAATTTTTCAAGATTCTTATAAATTCGCAAGATCTTGTGAAAAGTGCCAAAACTTCATTGGGAAAGAGTGTCTTTTTGTTATGCCTTTGAAACATGTTCTCCATGATTTTCATTTTTCTAAATGGGGCCTAGACTTTATTGGTCCTATCAATCCTTCGTCTTCCGCAGGGAAGGTTTTCATTTTGATAGCCACTGATTATTTCACTAAGTGGACTGAATTTGTCCCTCTTGGACACTCACAGGATGAATAGGTAATTTCTTTCTTGGAAACTAATATATTCTCTAGATTTGGCATTCCTTTAGAGATTATTACAGACAATTGTCCCGCTTTCATTTCTGAAAAATTGACTCAATTTCTAGATAAGATGGGAGTCAAACATTTCACTGCATCAGCTTATTACCCTCAAGTAAATGGACAAGGCAAGTCTACTACCAAAAATCTGGTTAGGATCATAAAGAGGCTCATTGAAGATAAACATCTTCAATGGCACACCCTCCTCACTTACGCCCTTTGGGAAGATCGTACTACCACCAAGGTAAGCACAAGTTACACCCCCTTTCAGCTTGCTTATGGTCAAGAAGCCATTCTACCTACTGAGTTGGGACTTTCCTCTCTACGGTTGATGCTATAGATTGAAGAATTAAATTCTTCCAATGTCCCTCAAAGGATAAATGCACTATTATCCTTAGAAGAAAAAAGAATGTTTGCCTTGGAAAGCATAAAGAGAAGACAACAAATTATGAAGAAATATTTTAACAAATGTGCAAAAGTTGTCAAATTTAAATTAAATGAGAAAGTATTTCTTTGGGACTCATCCCATGCTGATAGACGAAGACATTCGAAGTTTCAGAAATTATGGCTAGGTCCTTTCAAAATCATTTTTTTCCTAAGCGCAAACTCTTATATTTTAAAATATTTTGAAGAGCGATTGCTTTCCTATAGTACAAACGGTTCTCACTTGAAACATTATGTGGAACCATCTTGATTGATAAACACCATGTGGAAATCAGTGTTGTATATATCTTTATGTTTCGTTGTTTTATTTTTCTTTGTTTAATTGATTGTTCAATTTTTGTTGTTTCATTTTTTTTTCTATTTTATGTTTATCAAAAATCAGTTTTGGATCAGTTTTGCCACAACAATTCCATTCTGTCAGTATTGTTGATCAATAACAATAAAGTTACACAACTGTCACGATGTCATTTTTAGACATCGCTAAAATTGTTTTTTGCTTCCAATACTGTTGTTAGATAGATGATCTGATTTTCTTCCCTATTTTTTGCCATCCCCTTCTTCCCTCCATCTTGAGATTCAAAAGAGCATATCAAAAAAATTCTCCTTAAAACAAAGAAACATTTTTACTATGATTGATCGAATGTTATGCATACTGGACCAAACCCCCTCATGCATACCACTTTCCATGAGTTATTCCCAAAATCTCATCTCATTATTTCCCTTAAACCATCTTTTTCCCCCTGTTCCATAATCATTATGGTCAATATTTCTTTGATCTATGTTCACCAATCTGCGAAACCATACATTCTAAGTTCTTAATCTATTGGAAACAGATTTCCCTGTGGATTTTCCAGTTTGTTGACGCCCAAAAACGCAACATAGGGTACCTGCTTGCAAATGATTGCAAACACCTTATGACTTATTATTTAACTATATTTAATAATATACTAATATGTGGGACCCCTGGTGTAACTTGTGTGACTATGATGAAGAAACAACACTTATGCTTTACATGCTTATGAGTTGGCTAAGATAAGCCCTATAGTTTATTTGCATTTAAAATATCTGTCGGAATGATTAGTCAAATATGATGTTAGGGGTGATATGATTTAGAAAGGGAATGGTGTTGTTTTTATATAACGCTCGCAAGTATTATTATGTTACATTTATTTTGAGGAACGACCTAAACTCCATACTTAAGTTATGTTTGTGATGTGGTGACTTCATGTTACAAGGGTACACACATTGTTTGAATTGAAAGTAAGGTTGGAAAATGGTATCCCTAGAAAGTATTTGAGATATGTCACATTGGAGTTTTTAAACAAGTGTTGTGCGCATTGGTTTAATTGTAAGTTTGGTCGTGATTTGGTATCCCTAACAAAGTATTGTTATATGTGAAATGGGAATAATGGCAAGGGTTGGCGCATTTGCAAAATTGGAACATTGGCAAACTATGGTATAGTCTGTCTGCATTAAGTTGATTTGAATGTTAATGGTTGATGAGTTGAATAGTGAGCTTGCTCGTATTGGCCATCAATGAAAGCGTGAATGTAGAAGCGATGTGCAATAAATGCATGTCCCTCTAACTCACCTCATGTTAAGAACCAAATATCAATATAACATAGAAAAACCTCAGAATAAGTACTCAATGCCTTGAAAAAGAGATAAATTCAGATAATAAGCCTCTTCGAGGGGGCAACCTCCTTATGCCCACATAAATGTACAATTCCAAGATGATTCAAAATGAAAATATCTCCTTGGTATATATAGGAGACTAGGAGGTATAATTACAACTAATGGCCTAAAGCCGACATAAATAAAATAACATTACTAATATAATATGCCCCAATTAAGGGGTAATGATCCACTATTTAGGGCTTCATATTCCCCTCCCCTTGAGACATGTCTTATCCGCAATGTTTGAGTAACTCTGGATGCTTCTGTATAAAAGACTCATCTTCCCAAGTGGAATCTTCAGCCGTTAGTTTCCTCCATTTAATGAGATACTCTGAAATGGATCTATTCCTCAGCAGGTGAATTCTTGTGTCAGTGATGGCTTTAGGCTCCAATATGATTTTTCCTTCCTCAT
>SNQJ01S0154330.1:0-12107 GCA_010110895.2 Picea sitchensis
ACCTAAAATCCCATATGTTTGCTATCAACATGGGTGGTTGTGACATTGTGTTGGGTGTAGATTGGCTAAGAGCAATGGCTCCCATTCTCATGAATTTTAAAACATTAACCATGATATTCGACCAGGAAGGACACCAATATAAATTCCAAGGCATCACTGTTGGTTCACCTGAGGTCATTAGTTCCCATCGCATGGAAAAGCTTCTCAAAAAAGGTCATTCTGGTGTCATTCCCCAACTCTATGCCATACAAGCAACAAAGACACCCCCAGTGACGCAAGACCTCCAAGCCCTCCTTTATAAACATCAAATGGTATTTTCCACTCCCCAAGGACTCCCTCCTTTCCGCAGTATTCATGATCATTCCATTCCCCTTGTACCCGGAAGCCTTCTTCACAATATCCGTCTGTATCGCCACCCCTTTTCACAAAAAAATGAAATTGAGAAAATGGTCCAGGAACTCCTTAATGCAGGCAGTATCCACCCTAGTACGAGCCCTTACTCTTCTCCTGTAGTCATGGTCCTAAACAAAGAAGGTTCTTGGAGAATGTGTCCTAACTTCCGTGCCCTCAACAAACTGACCATTAAAGACAAATTTCCCATTCCTGTCATTGATGACCTCCTGGATGAACTGAGTGGCACCCAATTCTTTACTAAACTTGATCTTTTCTTGGGCTATCACCAGATACGCATGAAAGAGGCAGACATTCCCAAGACATCCTTTCGAACTCATGAGGGCCACTATGAGGTTTTGGTCATGCCCTTTGGCTTGTGTAATGCCCCCTCCACCTTCCAAAGCCTCATGAATCATGTCTTCTATCCCTTTCTTCATCATTTTGTCTTATTTTTATTTGATTATATCCTCATCTATAGAAAAACCTAAACAAACCATCTTACTCATGTGGATCAAGTTCTCCATCTACTCTCTCAGCACCAACTTTTCTTGAAACAATCTAAATGTGCTTTCGGTGCCTCATAAGTAGAATACTTGGGTCATCTGGTTGGCAAGGATGGTATCAAGGTGGATCCAAAAAAGATTGAAGCTATGCAATACTGGCCGCACCCAAAGACTCTCAAAAGATTGCATGGATTTCTAGGCTAACAGGGTATTATTGCAAGTTTGTTAAGAATTATGGAAATATTGCAACACCTCTCACTGCTCTCCTCAAAAAGAACTCTTTCACTTAGACTCCAATCGTTGCTCAAGATTTTCAAACCTTGAAGATCACCATGTGCACCACTCCAGTTCTTTCCCTTCCTAACTTCACAAAGACCTTTGTGTTGGAATGTGATGCCTCAGGGAAAGGAATCGGTGTTGTCCTTATGCAAGAGGGTCGACCCTTGGCCTTCACCAGCAAGAAGCTATCTGAAAGGAATCTGGGAAAACCCATTTATGAAAAGGAAATGTTTTCTATTTTGCATGTCGTTGATCTGTGGTGCCCTTATCTCTTGGGGAAACATTTCCAAATTAAGACAGACCATCAAAGCCTCAAGTACTTTCTAGAACAACACATTTCCTCCCCGGAGAAACAAAAATGGGTAACTAAGCTCTTTGGATATGATTATGAGATCATTTACAAGAATGGAAAAGACAATGTGGTGGTGGATGCATTGTCCCACAAATATGAAGAAGAAGGATCCATTTTTTCTCTTTCCTTCATTGTACCAGATTCTGGGGAAACCCATTTATGAAAGGAAATGTTTTCTATTTTGCATGTCGTTGATCCATGGTGCCCTTATCTCCTTGGGGAAACATTTCCAAATTAAGATGCACTTCATCAAAGGCTCTCAAGTACTTTCTAGAACAACACATTTCTTCCCAGGAGAGAAACAAAAATTGGTAACTAAGCTCTTGGATATGATTATGAGATCATTTGGCAAGAATGGAAAAGACAATGTGGTGGTGGATGCATTGTCCCACAAATATGAAGAAGAAGGATCCATTTTTTCTTTCCTTCATTGTACCAGATTGGCTCCAAGCTATGCGCCAGGAATGGATACAAGATCCCAAAAGTTCACATCTGATCCAACAATTGCAGACCAATGCTCCAGCTCCCCCAAGGTACTCTTAGCTCCAGGATGAGCTTCGATACAAAGGCCATTTGTATTTAAGCAAACAATCAAATCTTAAATCCACGATACTTTCTGAGCTTCATGCTACACCCACAACGGGGAACTCCAGGTTCACCAAAACCTATGACAGGGTCAAACGTTCTTTTTTATGGGATGGTATTAAACAAGACATCCGTAATTTTTTCGCTGAATGTGAGGTGTGTTAATGCAACAAGGGAGAAACAGTCAAATCTCCGGGCACACTACAACCGCTTCTGATTCCACCTGTTATTTGGAAGGATATCTCTATGGACTTTATTATAGGCTTACCCAAATTGGGAAATAAATCAGTCATAATGGTGGTTGTGGATCGCCTTTCCAAGTATGCTCATTTCTGCACTCTTCAACACCCATTTATTGCATCCACGGTGGCTCAAATTTTCATGGACCAGGTCTTCAAGCTTCATGGCATGTCGCACTCTATTGTTTCTGATCGTGACCCAACTTTCACAAGCAATTTTTGGCAAGAACTGTTTAATCTACAGAGAACCCAATTGCATCTCAGCACATCTTATCATCCCCAGACTAATGGTCAAACGGAAGTTGTCAACAAGTGTTTTGAAACATATCTAAGGTGTTTTTCCTCTGAATGGTGGTACAACACTTCCTACCATACAACTACACGCATAACTCCTTTTGAAGCGGTATATGGACAGAAGCCACCTTTAGTTCTCTCATACTTACCGGGTACCTCGAAGCTCCATGCGGTTGACCAAACACTTACAGTTCAAGAGCATATTCTTCATACCCTTAAAGGGAAATTTGTCATGGCACATAATCATATGAAGCAACAAGCAGATCAAGGTCACTCTGAACGTGAATTGGCAGAAGGGGATTAGGTGTTTCTGCGACTGTAACCGTATAAGAAAACTTCCCTCAAGGCTGAGCATTTTCAGAAGCTAGTGCCCAAATTTTATGGTCCTTAAACAGTTCTCAAGCATGTGGGATAAGTCGCCTATTAGTTAGCTCTACCCAGTTAGTCGAAGCTACATCATGCTTTTCATGTTTCATGCTTAAAGAAGTTGATTGGAACTAGGTGCCAAGTTCAAACCAACCTTCCCGAGTTAGCTGAAGAAGGATCCATTTGGCTACATCTAGAAGTAGTTTTGGACCAACGTGAGTGTCACCTGTGTCAGAGAACCATCAAGGAAGTGCTAGTCTAGTGGAAAGATACAACTCTAGCAGATGCCACTTGGGAACCAACTACCATTCTGTAGAAGTTTCCACATCTCAAGCCTTGAGGACAAGGCTGTGTTTAAGGGGGTAGACATATTAGGGTCCTAACCCACACATAGGTAGATCAATATATTTAGATGTAATAAAGGTCAATATTAATAAGGCCTTTCAATAAAATAGAATAAGGTGGATGTAAGAAGACCTAATAGAAGCTTCTGCTTATAGAAGGATCTTCCTTTAGATGCTTCTCTTGATAGACATATTTAGTATAAATAAGGGTCGAGAGTATGAAAACCCTAGCTTGGAGATTATTGTAACAGAGCGTTGCTCGACTGGAGGTTGCCCCCTCAAAGAGGCCCGTGAACATTGCTTTCTGAATCAAAGTGCTATTTTTGTTGTTATTCTTATATCACTTATGTGTTATTGTGGAGATTATGTTGGTTATATTACTGTTATTCTTCCATTTCTAGCATTTTATTTCTATTATGCATACTTTTTATATTTGGTATATTATAGTAAACATCATCTTCAATTAATGGAATACAAATTTCTGCAAAAACGTTTGTAGAAGACTCTTCATAATAAGAGACTTGATGTTCTGATGGATTCTCTTCTGACTCTATCTGTTCGACCTCCTGCATGGAATATTCACAATATTCTTTATTCCCAAATAGAACCTCCAATTTGTTCCATAATTCATTTGGAGTTAATCCTTGTTATTTTTCATATACTTGATGGAAAAGTTCGGGAGAAACAGACATGTCGATACTTCCTATGGCCATATATTGTCTATTGAGAAAGTCATTTTTCTCATTGACAGAAGTAGGCTCTACTTCCATTTCTATAGTTATTTGGTACAAGCCTCTGCATCTAAGATGAAGCAGAATTTTTGGCTTCCATTCCAAATAGTTATGAGGTGTGGGAAGTATTTCCGACGAATAATCCATCTTTTTGTTGTCTTAAATATTTTGTATGTGCAAAAAATGATTTGGTGTAGATTTTTCTTAGTAGTTCGTTGGCTTTGATACCATGTAAATGTGTTGAACCTACACATAATAGATGTAGCTAGAAAATACTACACACATTTGCAGAGATAAATTAATAAAGAAGAAGGAAGATAGAAAGAATGGAAGAATTATCATTAACCGTATTCCACACTCAAAAGAGTGAATAATTTACAATAGATATAGGCTACATAAGTAACTAATGAGCCATAGTGGTGGTCCAGAGTGATCTGGAAACACACCAATAGTTACGGGAGTAAACTGCCACCTAGTCTAGTCTCTTAGGCAAATACGGGAGTGAACTGCCACCTAGCTGAGTTAACTAGTCAACTAGTCTTCAGTTAACTGACTGAACAAAGAGTAGTTAGTTGGTGATGATCCCAATTTTGTATGGTGACAAAACCAATGAAACATATGAAATCAACTCAAATAGTAAAACTAAAGTGTCAACTGAAAGAGAATATTCTCCAGGTGGAATATTCTCCCCTAAAATATAGAAGACTGGATAATGACTAATTATGACTAATAAACAAGGAAACCTTAGGGAAAATAAATCCTAGGTGTGTGTGAAGTAACTCCAACACATCGATTATACTGTGGTTGCTTAGTTTCTTGACTTAGTTACCACATAGGTTACTTGCAGGGGTTATTCTGCAGGTACACTGGGTCAGATAAGGTTTGGACAACACAAAACCTTTACAGAGGATTACCTCTTCAGGGGGATATGACCAATTGGTTGTTAAGCCCACGAGGGCCCTTATAATTGATTATGTTTCCTTTGATATTTAGTAGAGGAGTCTCAGACCCCTCTTCGGAGAGGCATACTTAATTTAGAGAGGGAGGTCCCTTTCAACTACTTTATCTTGTTTGTGTGCATATTGGTCATTTGATTATTTTTTGTGTGCTCTTTGATTACTAGTTGGCTGTAGGATTTTTTTTTTATATATTGAGTCTTGAGTCATCATGGAACCAGACCAACTTCCCCACAGGTCTCACTTCTTGTTACAGTTGCCACCACATTTTCAGTCTTTTCCTTCTAAAAGGCGTAGAGTTATTAAACGTGGCACACAGACCTCCACTTATCATACTTTTGATCGTACAAGGATGAGTACTGAATCAGGTCATCAAGATATTGGGATCCCTTCAACGCCCATGCCTACTATATTTAATGGTACCCCTTGGACACCTTCAACCACAATTTTTATAGTGTCAGAGGCATCTGTCATCACCTTTGCCTATCCTATAGTGAATACTCAACCTCTAGCCACAAACCCTTTTGGGTCTCTTGCTCATTCACCAGGATATAATGTTCACTCCATCCCTATGGCCTCTATTCCTTCTTCTTATGGTATGAAAAATTTTACATTGCAGTTTTCAAACTCCATCCCAACAACGGGAACTAATTATAGCATTGGACTTGGGGGCACAACTCCTCCTTATACTCCATTGTCGTTTGGTGGAACTCATGTCCCTCAAATGAATCCTACCAATGGAGGCATTCCTCCTTTTAACCTCAGGTGTAATCATGTTCCTTCTGGATGGAGTAACCAACCCGGTGAACATGCTATTGCTCATGTTCCATCCTTTACACCCACCTCCTATGTTATGATTCCAACCAACACATTTGGCATGAAAAATCCACCTTTGTCTTCCAGATTCACACCTGGAGGAGATCAATTTCACACCTTGGGAAACCCCCAACCAGGGTCCACTCCATTTGGTGGCAGTTTTTAAAACCCTCATTAGAAAATTCCTATTGGAATGGTGCCCAACCAACCCCTTATGAAACAACCTGGAGGAGGGTCTTACAATCCCGGACAGAGCCATGGTGCTTACCAGAAGCCTGGATGGGATGTGATTCCCCAACCATAATCTTTCCAGGGAACTTAGGGCCAGATGTCGCAACCCCGTCTCCCTTTTCTGGCCATTCTCAACTTGCCATACTTGTCTAAGTTAATGAATGACCCCATGTGTTATGATCGATCATGGCCCTCCGTCCCCACTAAGCCTCCTTCATATATTCCAATATTCGAGGGAAGGAATGGTGAGGATCCTGGTGATCACGTCACCACCTTTCACCTATGGTGCTCTTCAAATTCCATTAATGAAGATTCTATTCGGTTAATATTGTTTCAACACACCCTTATGAGGGTTTCCATGAAATAGTATACCGATCTACTTAGGGGGCATACAAAACTTTTAATTAGTTACTTCTAGTCTTCCTCAATCACTTCCAATTGTCAATTCATTACAATGATAACATAATTTTTTTGTCAACATTTTGTCAGGAGAGGGCCACTAACATATCGTATCACATCCCAAAGTGGCGTAGACGGAAGAGGTTGATCAGGACCTATATACCCCTGAAATGCTTGCTAGAGTGGTTCCTTAAATCTCTACTGCCTTATACTTCAAAGGACGTTTCTACATCCAAGGTTACTTCTAAGGAAGAAGTGATTTTCAAAGCCCAAAAGTTATCTCTTATATATGGTTAGTCTGGGATGTTATACGATATTCTTCCTGATGCACCGAAGTCAAACTATGAACCTAGACAAAATCTCAGACCGCACATAGATGGAATTGTAGGCTCCGTCAATGTGAAATTCATAGAGTCAATGACAAGACATTTGAAATAATTGTCTCTAAACCAATCTGCAGGAGGGACAGCTTTAATTTTTTCCTCTAATCCCACTCAATGGACATATGTATGGTCTGTGCAGGCGTCGACTATCCAGAATGGTATCCAATAACTAGGATGGAGTAAGAAGAAATGATGTAATAATAATCGTAGGAGTGGGAAGAATAATAATAAACCCAATGACAATGGTAATAATGAGAAGACGAATAATAATGCTAGTCAGGGAAAGAAATAAAGGCGGAAGGTGAAGTTTCCCTGTAAGATTTGTATGGACGATCACCTTACCCATTTATGCCCCAAACTGGAAGAAGCTGCAAGGATTGTTTCTCTACCACCCGTCGTGCTAAAGAATCCTTTTCCACATAACCAACACATGGCCTTGAGCTCCTCGAATGCTGAAAATGTGGCGAGTGGGAGTCAAAACCCACCGGTAGAAGAAAGTGACCATTTATGCATCAATATGGTCAAATATGATGTTAATGTAGCCACTCTATCTTGCAATTACAGTTCTCCGCAAATTGTACCTGGTCTAGAGTCTTCTCCTCCTCCGAAGATGCCCCTACAAATCAAAAAACTAGAGACACAACCTCATATTATGAAAGGACTAATCAAGCACTCTACCCACAATCATAATGCCAAAGCTACCCAGAATTACTCTATTGTTGAGGACCTGGGTCAAACCCCTTGTGCTATGTTGGCTCTGGAGGTACTCCAGACGTCTCCTTCATAGAGGAATGTCTTTCTATCTATGTTAGGAGCTCTAGAATGTCGTGGCTCAAAATTGATCGAGTTTGATGTCATAGATGTGAATCCTCACTTGCCTTACCATGTGGAATTCCAAATCCACATGGGTTACTATAAGTATACCATTGAGCGTATTGTTTTTGATGAAGGCACTGCACCATGTGTGATGCCACTGGTCTATTGGAAATCCCTCATCTGTCCAACTCTTTCTTAGTCTCCAACCATGTTAATTGATTTTGACGATCGTTCCTTATGCCCTCACGGTATTCTTCATGCCTTTTCAGTACAACTAGGTGGGGAGACGGTAGAGGTATATGTCGAGGTGGTTGATATGCCCCTCGATTATAACTTGTTACCAGGACACAATTGGACTTATTCTATGACTGCAATCATATCATCCTTCTTCCGTACTCTTTGTTTTCCTCATGATGGGAATATCGTGACTATCGATCAATTGTCCTTTGCATATCCTATTCCCAGTGCATCTGTTGGATTGTCGATCCCCGTGGTCAACAATTATCAACCGAAAAATGAGAATATCAGTGTTGGAATGTATTCATCCCTTATGGGTACCTTCGGATTCATCGCATTGATTCACCATATTTACGCCATGTCAAGTAGGCTCGTTTCGTCAAAGAGGTGTGTTCCTTTCTGCACTTCCTATTTTAATGATCCTTGGACCCTACCATCCTTGATTGCATCTTATGAAGGTTATTCACATACTGGAATGCCCATGCCACTATCGACGACAGAGATAGTGTATCAAGTTGTTCTTGACTCTTTTGTCAATATCAATCCTATTACCTCACAGAAGGATGAGGAGGATCTTGTTATTGAGCCCATGTGGGAAACTTATTCATCTTTCTCACATGACTTCCTCGATAATACTTTACCTTCAGATGAATCCATCGTTGAGGCCATGAATGGTTCTAACAAACCTTGGGATAATATGCATTATTGCTCCTATTTTCTCTCAGATCTTTCCAGAATTGAACAAGATGAAATTAGATATACTTTGAGCGAGATAGTCGATCACGCCATAGTCGGTCACGCTATAGTTCCACTTGATACACATGACATTTATGTCAAGGGAAACATTTCAAGTATCTCACCTACCATGACGATCAATATCTCTCGTATCCCTGGCAAGATTCAAAATGAACACATCGGTGCATATTCTTCACGAGAAGAAATTTTGATCTACATCGAACTCTTCAAGGAATTCTAAGATGTGTTTGCTTGGCCATATGAAGAGATGCCAGGAATCGACCCTTGAATTGTCGAACATGATATTAAAAATTACCCAGATGCTCAGCCTGTTCGACAACGTCTTAGAGCTATCAATCCCTGGAAGGCCCCTGCTATTAAAGAAGAGGTAGAGAAACTTCTTAATGTTGGCTTTATCTACCCATTTCCCTTGACTGAATGGGTATCCAATCCTGTTCCTATGAATAAAAAGCAAGGAACCATCCATGTATGCATGGATTTTTGTGACCTGAACAAGGCTTGTCCTAAAGACAACTTCCCTACACCATTCATCGATTAGATTCTTGATGAGTGTGTGGGAAGCAAATTTTTTTCTTTCATGAATGGATTCTCAGGGTATAACCAAATTCATATTAAACCCGAGGATCAACATATAGCGAAATTTATTTTCCCTTGGGGTAATTTCGCATACCGAAAAATTCCTTTCGTCGTTAAAAATGTTGGGGAAACCTTCCAACGTGCTATGGCCTTCACATTTCATGATATCAAGAATATAGTCAAAGCCCATTTTGACGATCTTGTTGCTCACTCCTGTAAGAGAGTGGATCACCCTAAGCACCTTCGGCTAGTTTTTGAAAGATGTCACCATTATCGCATCTGGTTGAACCCTCATGAATAACATTGACATGAATAAACATGAATAACATCCTCTCCATCCAGTCATTATTGCCAGTCCCTTCACCAAGTGGGGGGTGGACTTTGTGGACTACAACCCAACTTTGGTTGGGGGGAATAAACACATTATCATACCCATAGAATACTTTACTAAGTGGGATGATGCCATGCCTATAGTTAAATAAAACGAGAATACTGTCACCTTCTTCATATTCAATTAATGTATAGCCAGGTTTGGAATCTCGAGTGAGATTGTCGTTGATCATGGCAGTCACTTTCAGAATGAAATGATGGAAGAAACAACATCTAAACTGGGGTTTAATCATGGTCATTATTCCCCTTACTAACCCCAAGAAAATGGATAGGTAGAGGTTGTGAACAAGTCTCTCAAGATCATTTTGCATAAAACTGTCAGCCACAGAAAATATGACTAGCATATCATGCTATATCCCACACTTTGGGCATACCAAAACTTGGTCAAGACTGCCACCGATTTTTCTCCTTTCCATTTAGAACACAGTGTGGATTCAATATTACCTATTGAATGTGAAATCTCTTCTCTTATATTAGTAGTTGCGCTCCTACCTGGCCCTTCTGATCTTGAACAATGCCTCATGCACCTAGAGAGTCTTGATGAGAAGCGTCGAGACACCTCTACGGCTATTGAAGAGAATAAAATATGTGTCAAGGTCCAATACAATAAGTTTGTATATCCTCGGTTGTACATTGAGGGTGGCTTGGTCCTTCTATATGATCAAGCCAAAGAACCATTGGGGGTAGGCAAGTTCAAACCCATGTGGCACGGTCCCTATATCATGCAACGTGTCTTAGAAAAATGAGCCTATGAATTAGCAGATTATGAAGGGAACATGTTGTCTGATCCCATGAATGGGATCTACTTCAAAATATATTACACTTCATCCCCAAGCTTGGGTGTAACTCTTTGTATGCGAATGTAATTTAGTGTATATATCTTTTCCCTTTATTTTTTGTCTCCATCTTTCTTATCAAGTTTTCCCTTGGTTAGAAAATGTCAATGGAGTCTTCGGTGTACTTATGATTCGTAGATGGAGCCAGTCATCATAAACATAAATTGGCTTCCGTCGCTTGGGTCATTTACTCACCCGAGGGTATACAGGTGTCTTCAGGTGGCATATTCCTAGGGCCATCCACAAATAATGTGGTCGAATATAGCGTCGTTATAGAAATTTTGCGTGATTCCATTTTGCATGGTATTCTCTCTTTAGAGGTTTGCCTGGATTCCCAGTTAGTAGTATGTCAGTTGAACAACAGTTACCATGTGTTTGACCCTCTGTTAATCTAATTTTTTATATGTGTACGAGTTTTAGAAAAGAAATAGTTTATATGTTTTAATAGTTTGATTTTATTACTTATCATCACATTCCTAGGAGTTCTAATTATGTATCTGATGCATATGCTAATTTCATTTTAGATTGGCATTTGTCACATAACTAAAGAAAAGAAAAATTTCTCATCAATGTACACATTGTAACATAAGTAGAGATGAAGAACCATTTTTTTATATATATTTGAAAAAATATGATGTTTATAATACAAAATTGGGGCTAACACCCTCAATACACAGATACAACCAATAATACAAAAGTCTTGACATCTATGTCTGTGGCACCAAATGAGTGTCATGATAGAAAAATATGGCATTTGTGAGATGCCAAAAGAATCAGAACCAAGCTATGGGCACACCTAGCACCTGTCGATGCATAGCCTCCGTCAAATCCTCCACCTGAACCATCAGAATCCTTTGTGTCAAATGAGATAGTTTTCCTTGCACGTTTTGAAGGACTCTCTTTGAATCTCCTCCCACTGTGTCATCTCCCCAGTGACTCCAACGATGTCGTAGAAGTTTGTTCAGTCCTTGTGGACCTACGTCTATGTTACATACATGTCTAATTAGTACTTAAACATCATCCAAAAAAAAAAACAAATTCCTATTCAAAAATACAAAAAAAATGAAATATTTAAAAAACATTTACATACCTATGTCCCTGTAGGTGCTCCCTGGTGGTAATGGCATGTAAGGGTCCACTCTAAAGTCAATCCTTGCATAGGGGTATTCATCCATATCTATGACCTGTCGTCTCCACCAGTAGAGGAAGTCATTGTTGTAGGGTGTGAGCACCTTACCTCCCCTATAACGGCGGAATTAATTTAAACAATCATTGAATTACAACATGACAACAAAATTTAAAAAAAATTACTTCATTAGCACATTTGCAATTCAATTTCATCATAATAATAATATTTATTAACAATTTTTTATACAAAACAATGCATATCTCTGTAAATACCTGAAACTGATGCTATCAACCTGTGTTTGTCGACTGCTTGCTCCCTTCCTGCTTCTGGAAGCACTACCCAAAAAATGACCTCCCTGTCGACTAGTTAGCTCCTAGCCCTAGGATATCAACAGATATCCTAGCCCTCCGTGCCCAAAACCCCCAGCAACCCCGGTGCACTGCTATGATCCAAACTCTCAAAGTCTCCATCTCCCTGCAATACTCAGAGCTCCCCA
>SNQJ01S0154331.1:10397-20690 GCA_010110895.2 Picea sitchensis
CGAAGAGGGTGTCTTTCCTTCGGACGAGGGGGGCCTTCTTCATTAGTTGAGTCAGGGATTTCTTCATCTTCTAAATCGACCCAGCTTGAGGCCTGGAGTTCGGGCTGAGAGATACCTGGCATTATGATTGGATCATATCCTGCCTGGGAATTTCCCTTGGGCTCTTTAGGGGAAGGAGGCTGTGGCTCTTGAGTAGAGGAGACTTGTTCCGATTTATGTGGAACAATCTCTGGATCTTCCTCGCTTGAAGAATCATTAGCCGGATCTATGCTTTGATTCTCAGGGAGAGCTCCAACCCACCATGTAGCTTTGCGTTGATTCTTGGGGTTTCTATTTTTCTCAGGGAGCTTCTGACATTTGATGGCTAAGTGCCCTGTTTCAAAACAATTTCTGCACCTAAACTGCAGATTCTCGTAGTCTAGTTTCTGCGTCCATGAATAATTCTTCCCTTGAAGAGTGATTTGCGCTGGGAATATTTTACTGAAATCCATCTCTACACAGATCCGAGCATAAGTAGTGAAGCCACATTTGGTTTCCGAGCTGCTGCTATGAAACTTGCCAAGAGCGTTTCCTATGTGGCTAAGAGAAGAATCCCCCCAGAAATGAATAGGCAGACCTGGGAGCCTTACCCACACAAGGGCCGAAGGGATGGACGCTGAGGAGGGGTCGAAAGAAGGGGTCCAGAGCTGCAGAGATAGACCCGACCTTCCCCAGAACCAGGGCCCAGAGATGAAGATCAAATCTCTATCCTTAGCGGAGGCAAAAATAACGACGAAGAAACCTTTAACACAGGGGTGAACGTGAGCTTCGAAGTCGAGGAGGGGAGTCCATTCTGTAGCGATCCAAGAATGCAGATCCGCCAGGCGAGGCCAGTAGCTGTTAAACCTGCAAAACAGAGCATTAGATCTAAAAAAATCCTCGCGGTCCGCCGATTCCTGAGGTACAGGGATCACTGGATCTGGGGCTTCATGAACCACAGGAAAAAAGGCAGGGGAGCGGCCTTGGACCGCGTCCTTGAAGGAGGGCGGAGCTGGAATAAACGGGGCAACCGAGGAGGCGCCTTCCGCGGCTTCCGGAGGGTGAGGCTGAGCGGAGAAGGGAGGAGGACCGGACGGGGAGCTGGAGGGGCCGCCCGGTCATCGAACAGAGGGACAAAAGGGGGGCGAGCTATGGAGAGGGCCGAGCTCACGCGAAGAGGCTCGCGGAGCTGCAGAGGAGTCCGCTGCCATCGCTAGGGTTTTTTGGATCAATATGAAAAAATCAAATAATGTGAAAGAAAAGGTGAGTGGGCTTGGCCCGAAAACGGTTAAACTCTCACGGCGATCCACGCCCTCGCTCGGGATTGAGCACAGGACCTGTCCGTCTTAACGAGAGCGACCTTACCACTACGTCGCCTCCACTAACCTTATAACTATATATTACTATCATCTATCCTCCATAATTAATCCTAAGAGATCCTTAACTAAGTGGTGTTTTCCATATTCGTGAATCTATTTGATATTATAGGACCCTTTGCATCATGAATAATCCCTAAAGCATCATTTAAGGGAAAATACATTATTTTTCACATGTGGTCCATATTAGGCCTTAATACAATCCCTAGTGTGAAAGGATTATAATGGATAAGGTTCATTATACATGTCTCTGTGATGGTTTCAAACCCATTGAATGATGGCCCATGAATTCTAAAATCTTGCTTCATGCCCTAAGACATTTGTTTTTATCCTCCAACCATGACTAGGGCCTTCAAACTCATCATTGATGTGGAAAAACTCATAATGGTGCACTTATCATATCCATGGGATACATGTTCCCTTTACATGGCCTATGTGGGTTTGGGACCATATTTAGGGCCCCTGTGACATTAAATTATATTTTAGGCCCTATATTGGTGTTCCTCCTCATGCAATGTCTAGGGTCCCTAATACCCTTTTATGGAGAATTTTTTTTATATCATCACTATTATTATACCCATTCACCAAATATTCCCTTTAGATGGCATGTAGGGTTGTTTGGGGTCCTATGCGTGGCTCGTGATCTCTAAAACAATCTTCCATGCCATATGATGTTGGCATTCCTTCTCGAACAATCATGTTGACACCTTTGTTTTGTTACCTTGCAATAGTCAATTTTAACTTATGAAAACATCATGAAGTGGTTTATGGAACAAACAAAATGGATCTTGCATGAAGTTGACGGTTAAAAACTTGGCAACTGGAAATTTGGGAACATGCTCTCACATGAAATGTACATGTTATTCAAAATGTTCACGTGTTCCTTTTAAAATACCCTTAATACCTTTTGAACTACCATAAATACTAATATGAAGTTTGTCAAACAAGAATTAAAAATTAACATGCGTGCACTTCATAAATGTGCATGTATTAATAATGGTAACACATTATTTTTAACATAAAAATATATAAATTATATAAGAAATTTCCACCCCTAAAATGTATCAAGACTAATTTATTAATTTGTCTATAATATTTTATCCGAACATCCATTTTTGGCATTATTTACATACTTGGAAAGAACTATTGAAAAAATATACAACTTTTTTGTTATTATGTTTCTATGTTTCTTAATATGTATTTTCTTGTTTTCAAAATAATATAAAAATAAATCTTTTGACATGAAAAAAAAATATTTGAAATTTTCTCACAACTTTTTTTTCTCAACATCCATTTTTTTTTCTCTTTAGATAATTGGAAAGATCTTGAAGTGATCTACAACTTTGTTGTTATACACTTTTGGTGTGTCTATAAAGATGTTTTTTTTGGTTTTTAAAAGAATAAAAATATAATCTTTTGACAAATAGGATACACTTTTGAAGGTTGTAATTTGTTATGAAACCATTTTAAATTAAATGCCACATCTAATAATGGGATTACTCCCTTAAAAATGCTTCTCTATGAAATTTTTACTCCCTAATGAAACCTTGAATTTCCATATATGCCCTATAGAGTGAATATATGGTCTTTGAGTGGGATACTAGTGTCATCATGAAGGTTTTGTACACCAGGTATAGATCTCAAGCCCTTAACCATGGTCCAATGATCAAAACAAGGATATTATGTCCTATGTGAACCTTCTAAGTCTTATGGGTTAGGAACAAGGACTTGAACCACCACTTAAGTGTTATAAATAGGATTTTGGGCCTCTGAGTGGGAGATGAGTGGCATTAGGAGTTTTTAACTCAAGGGATGATTTGGGGGACTTTATCATGGTGTGGGTAGGAATTCAAAGGACTTGGGATCCTAAATGAAGCTCTTAGGCACTCTTCGGAGGTTTTTCACATGATGGGTGGGTATCATAGAATTTACCATTGCAAAAGAAAGACAACGTGGGAATATGTTATAAATGAAGCTTCTATGGCTCATGGGCCATGAACAAGGCTAGAAAATCACCACATGACCCATCTAAATGGGATATTTGGCCCCCAAGTGAAATATAGGTGTTATTATCGATTTTTCTAATTATGAATCTCCTCATAAGGAAATGTAAGTATTTGATTTCATTAGTGAAGAAATAATTGAATTTGTTAAGGTTAAAAGAATATTAAATTAAATTAGGTTTATATTAATATTTAAAAATATAAAAAATATTAAGCAAACTCAATAAATAAAATAAACAAAATCCCATGTGTAGAAGTTATAGGGAGCTTAGTCCCCATCTTTGATGTAATGATCATAACATGCAACCAACTACTTTATAAAACAAATGTCGAATAAATCAATACATTTACATTAGTTCCATTGAAAATCCAAAAATACAATTACTCAAACATCTTTTTCTTACACCCCAAGGGGATGTCTATAGGTAGACCCAATGATAGGCATTTTTTGGGAGCGTTTGGTGGTCTACGAAAGTTATAGTTTATTAACAAATCATCACCAGGATACAAACTACGTATTGAATGCACAACAACAAATCAGGATGCCTTCATTTTCATAAAAAAACTCTTTATCATTGGAGTTTTTCTTAAAGGAAATTTTCCACTAAATAATGAGGCCTTGCAACTATTTATGAACCCTGTGATGTTCCCATGAGTTTGTAGATGATTGCCGATATATAATGGGTTTTTCCTATTAAAGTTTCCAAAAGCATAGCCATTCATGCACATATTATACATGGAAATTCTATGCTTGTATTTGAAAATATTAAAGTAAAATGATTGACTATAAAGAGGACCACAAAATGGAATAAGTTACATTGATTGTTTGGGAGGAACGAATACATGTGAAAGGATAAACAACCCAATATTTTCAACATGTATTTTAGACTTGGCAATCATATAACTATTAGCACAAAAACTGAATTTGGTTCCAACATAGAGCATAGGCATGGACGACGACCAAACACCATACAAAGCTCAATTGTAACAGGTTTGGTATTTACTTTGGCTTATTATAAGAAATCTTCGTTGACTCAACAAAAGGAGATGAGTTGGCCAATTTAGGACGAAATGTAGTTGATCTTGCTTCTAACTTTTCAAAAAAGGAGTATGTGGAAGTGTTCCTATGTGTCTTTTCTCTATCACCTATTGGATTATTGACCACAGTGGGAGGTATTAGACCATCAAGTTTGGGTAGTCGATCATTAATATAATGAGACAATGTGACAAGTCAAGGGTTCTTCTTCAACCCTTTACATTTTGAAAAATTACATACCACTGGTGTGTCATAAAAGAGATCCAATTCACGATGTAATACCGTTGACCCAGGATGTAGGTTACTAAAATATGGCATGTTACAATTGGCAGGTTTGTTCATTTTCATCAAACATCGGTATCTTTCTCCTGATAAGAGCTTGCGACATTTTTGCACTGGTGGAATATCTTGTTGATCTGAACTCTATCCTGATTAGTGATCCTATAAAATTCAATGAACAATTATTCAAATGCATGTGCATAAATGACATAAATTCAATCATATAAATGAATTATAAATAAAATATGGACTTATTTCAAATGGTGTGGGAGAAGTTGACAAACTTGCAATGATATAGAATGAGCTAGAATATGAAGTATTGACCACTTGATATTATAATCTTATTTTGCCTCCATTTGAGCCAAAACCATCATCAATGCGTGCATGAATTTGATATTAAAATTTATCGGTGCTTTTATTTATTTTCTAACACATCGATGCATTTGTATATATAGAATGCATCAATGCACTACACTATGAAACACATCGAACCGTTACATCCATTAGAACCTCGACAAAGGAAAATATCTATAAATTTTAATAGAGGAGGTTTACATTTCTATTTTGTAGATAAAATCGGTATTGGTGTTTTTTTACATATACACGCACTAGTTGGTGTGGTGCAATGATTTGACGACAAAATAATTTTTTTAAATATAAGTTTAATAAGTGTTTTTACATACAAACTGAAAAAATGCAGCGAAAACAAGAGAGGGAAATTCATTTTTCAAATCGTATTTGTTTATAAATTAAAACATATTCATTATTTCATTTATTTGGAATAGTTTATGGGGAATATTTGTGGAAGAGAGATTTACCACGAAAGACTTTCGAGTGGGTGGATTTTTTTTAAGAGCCAAATTTGGAAGGAATCTGTAGGGCACATACAAATATGTAGAGAAAAAGTTTCAGGTATGTGATTTCATTCTACTGATCATTTCAATCTTTCCCTATTTGATTCATACTATTTTCAATGCATGTTAAAAAAAAATAAAAGGGTTTCACAGTTACCTTTGGTGTTGGAAGTCATAGCTTTCTTGTTTTCTTTGTTCCCATATATTTTTAAGAAATAGATTTTTATAGGGTTTATTTAGTTGCAAATGGGTCGTTTGGTATCCGTTGCAATGGTAACACTCATTACATCGGATCCCAAACCTTGTCAACCCTGTCGTTATCAACAATTTTTTCAAAACACATTTCCTCAATACACAGTTTGTACTGTAGAGGAAAATCGCCTCGGAGCGCATTGTACAGAGGTAGCAACTCAATGCTCACATTATAGAAACACACACTTGGGCGCATATATCTATAAAAAACATCAATTGGTTGAAAAAATAAATAGTATTGATTTTGGTATCATATGTGTACGGGTTAGCGGTGCACAATGAATAATAGTACAAAACGATGCACGTATGTGTTTGACGCCCATGTGCATTATGTTTAATGACGCGCACCGAAATACTATATTGTATAAAAATTTCATAATTTCTATTTCTAATGATTCTTGATTTTTTTTTATACAAGATGACTGATAGAAGTTCAAAGAAAACATCATAATTCCACGAGTGCAATGGTATCTCATCCCAAGAAGAGAGGGTGCCAAGTTCTTTAAGTTTTATTAAAAAATTAATATATTTGAAATATTTGTAAGTTTAAAGTAATGATGTGTATTGGATAATGTGTGTCATGTAGAGAAAAAAATTGAAGAAACTTGATAAGATTGTTCACAATCTAAGTGCAAAAGAGAATAAAAGATTTATGGAAATGTTGAAAATATAGGAAATAGGTTGATCAAAAGGTAATCAACATTAAATTTTTATTTTCCCTTTTACTAAAAATGATTTTCTTAACATTAATCGCTAACAAGTTTTAAACACTCAATTTCACATTTTTTTAATGTTATGCAGTGGCCGAGAGTGAGATAATGGAATCTCGTCCTAAGAGGACAAAACGTCTTAATTATTTAAATGATGATGACGACTTGGTCATTAGTTCATCTGGAGTGGTGCTTGAAATTAATGAGAGGGGAAAATTGTTTTACAGAGTTTTGAGGGATATAGTGGAAAGAACGTATAGACATAATTTCCACTTACAATACAAAAATCAATCCATTGACTCCAAAAATCAAGTTATACATACACTAGAAGAAGCATTTTCGGAGCCATGGTCAATGAGATCCGTGAGATTTCCAATAGAAAAAACTTACAATAACAAAAAAGAATCATATAAAAGGTATTATTACTAAACATGTTCCAATACTTACCAAATTAATTTGTTTTGTTATATTTACTTTCATATCCATTTTGATGCAGGAGCATCCACAACACATCAAGCGAGCTAGCGCGTGGAACAGGAAAGACAGTTGGATAACGCCTACAAAATTTTGAATTACTTTGGGATTGTTGCGCCGCTCTTTAATGCAACCATTCATAAAGAAGCGCACTTGTATTGTAAAGGGGACCTTGAGCCTTTAAGATCTCGTCCTTAGTAGATAGGAAGGCCTTTGATAGGATTAATGTTGTTAGATAGGAATTAATTGTAGATTTGATAGTTGTAGAATTCGAGAGGGAAAACAGAATATAGGCACCCTCCTTTGTATTATTGTACCATTCAGAATTATCAAACAGGAGCAGGAAGAGAAGAGCAAGCAGAGAACCTGTGAAGAACACTCATGTACAGATTGAATTAATAGAAAAGAGTCTTTGATTCAACTCCATGGTTTGTGTTGTTTCTTTGTGTTGATATTATTCTCATGGATGTTTTATTTCTTTGTATGCATTTGCTTTTGAATATGTTGTGCATGAGATTTCAGAGGTTTACTCAAGTCTGAGAGAGATGAGAATGAGTTTCAATTTTTTCTCTGTTTGAGCCAAGAGATTCCTACATAGAGTGCAGTCGAATTCATCCACATAGAGTGCATTGATGAGGCTCGGCAGTTAAACTCTTATTCTCATCTGCCCAGAAGTTGAATTGGGTTGTTCGAGTCGTGCAGGGGAGGTGCAGGCCGGATTGGAAGTCTCAGCAGTAGCCTGAGCAAAGGAAAGTATAGACTACCATCACAGGTAGTGCAGAGAGTCTGAAGGAATCAACACTTTGAGTGTTGTTGGAGGCCGAGTGTGAGAAGCGTGTGCAAAGTCTCTGAGGGAGGCAGAGTTTACAAGATCAGGAGGGATAGTTCCTTTCGTGAATACTGTGGGAACAGATCCAGGAGAGGCGCGAATAGGGCAGAGCTTGGAATGAAAGGATTCTCCAAAGAAGGAGAATTGACGGTCAAGGTTCGCAGAGGAGAATCACGAAATCCCGCTGACCGCTAGATCGTGGGGAAGTTGCACAGGATTTAGTCCTCAGACGCAGGAAGGAGGAACCCAGAGCCATCGCATATCAGCATATCGGGGTTTGCGTAGGCGAGAGTTTAATCCCCTTTAAAATCGCGAGTAGCGATTTCCCGATTTAATCGGAACCGTCGATTATCAAAGGGACAGGTGGCACGAGATCCCGGGAGGTCGGGATTCGACATTCGAGGTTTTGTAATGCAAAGGAATTTTGACCGGTGAAACCACGATCCCGCGATTCCCGATCGCACGAGAGAAGGAAGTGACGTGGCTGAGTGGAACCACGAGATTTAGTGGAGTACAGGTGGAATTGTATCGGAGTTCGAAGGAAGGAAGGTCCCGAAGGCGGAAGGCCCAAGCCCACACGTGCATCGGAGATCGGCACATCGGGCATCAGGGATTGTAAGTTCAAATTGTTGACATCGGAGATAGCGATTTACCGATAGGGAAATCCCCGATAAGGAAGAAACGTTGACCTGTTGACCCATCGGGGTTCGGGGTTTGGAGTAGCACGAGAACGTGTCAACGAGGTTCGTGATACCGCGAAACCCGATTTCCCATTAAGCGAAGGGGAGATCGCAGAAGGAGTACTGTGGGTAGTGAAAACTCCCGAGAGGAGTTGGAAGAGTTCTTTGACTCTTCGGGCCTGAGACGAAGAAGGTCCTGGTGAGAGAGGGTTGGACCGTGAGGGTCGCGACCTTCGCACCAAGTGGTATCAGAGCGGAAGTACCTTTGCTTTCTGTAGCAGAGACGGAGATTCATCATGCCGTCGAGAAGAGAAAGACAATCACCTGATCGAGAAGACAGGGATGCCCGAAGAAGGGGTAGGCCAGCAGGAAACCCAGAAATGGAGCGCCAAATGAGAGATCTCCGAGCAAGGCTCGAGGAGATGGAGACAGCGCAAAGACGCGGAGTCGGCGCTGGAGAGTTCAGTGATTTCGAGGTGGAAGAGGAAGCTGGACATGATGCTGAAGAAGTCACAACAGAGGATGCTTCGACCGAACAGTTGATTAGAGCCATCGCTAGAATGAGCTCAAATACGAAGATGGACATTCCCGTCTATGAGGGGAATCTAAATGCAGAAGAGTTGTTGGATTGGATCCGAGCACTCGACACCTACTTCGACTACGAGGATATCGAAGAGAACAAGAAAATAAGGCATGCAGTTAAAAAGTTGAAAGGACATGCAGCCTTATGGTGGGACGAGTTGCAGGCTGATAGGCGCTGCAAAGGAAAACAAAAGATCAAGAGCTGGGACAGGATGATCGCTAAGATGAAAGCGAAATTCATCCCCAGGGATTACCAGATCACACTGTTTAGGCAAATGTAGAACCTGAGACAGAAGTTGATGACGGTGAAGGAGTACACGGAGGAGTTCTACAGACTCAACATCAGAGAAGGTCATCGAGAGAGCGATGATGAGAAGGTGGCGAGATACCTGAATGGTATGAGGTATGACATTCAGGAAGAGTAAGCATGCCCACTATCAGGACGGTGGAGGATGCGTACCAGATGGATCTGAAATCCGAAGAGAAGCTGAGCCGTAAGCAGGGACAACGACGGCGAGGCAGAAGCCAACCAAGAGGCAAGGCAATTGCCCAAGATAGAACTCAGAAGCCCAAGGAGGAATGGCAGAGACCTCAGGGTAAGGTTGAAAGAGGTGGAACCTCACAACAGAGGCAGCAATATGCTGAGCCGAGGAGGCAGCATACAGAGCATGGTGGCGGTTATACTGACACCAACACTTTTCCTCGTACCAGAGGTAGAGGACAAGGACGAGGAGGAATCATCACATGTTTTACATGTGGAAAGGACGGACATAAATCCGTTGACTGTCCAGACAGGAAAGTGGACAGAGGAGAAACTCACATCACTGAGGTGCAGAGGCGTGATGCTGAGACAGAAGATGCAGACAGCGGAAGGTCGCTTGGGATGCATAAGATCCTTTTGACACCTGAGAAAGAAGTGGACAGCTCAGTGCAAAGGAGAAGACTGTTCAGAACGGCTTGCACAGCCAAGGACAGGAAATGCAAAGTCATAGTTGACAGTGGGAGCACCGACAATCTCGTTTCAACCGAGATGGTGGAAAAGCTGGAGCTAGAAACAACTAAGCACCCGAGTCCATATAAAGTCTCGTGGTTATAGAAAGGACACCGGGTAAGTGTCACTAAACAATGCTTAGTTAAATTCAAGATTGGGAATTACCATGATGAGATTTTGTGTGATGTCATTCCCATGGACGTATGTCA